>JAAIIK010000019.1:7009532-7030828 GCA_014706435.1 Silurus glanis | reverse complement strand
TATATATATATATATATATATATATATATTCAAATCCACACACTGTAACGTGCATTATTATTGTAAGTTCTCAAATACTATAAAAGCAGCTCAAAACTTATAACTGCACAGTGTTGCCCACTAGATGTCACTCTCATACTAATAAATCTCAGGTTCTCGCAGGATTTTTCTCGAAACATCTCAAGCACAAGGCATGATAAGTTAAAAGATAACATAATACAGATGGACAGTCTCACTGGGTTCTTTGATGCTGATGCTGTCACTAATAAATAGATTGTAGAAATGTTCTCACACTGATAAAAGCTACATGATAAAAAGTTCTTTCATCTTGTGTTTGTCATGGAGCCTCTCTCCAGGGCTTATAATAAACAAACATAGCGTTGTCTGTTTTGATCCACTGATTTTTCAGTACTGCAGATTTCCAGAACATCTTAAAGTCCTCACTATATATAATCCTAAAGAACATATTTAAGTGCAGTTGTGTTTTTACTTTTTTTTTTTAAACAAAATTTCATATTAACCAGTTGTCATTCATTATTTCTAATTTTTAACTAAATCTCTAAGCCAGTGAAAAGAATTGACACAAAGGTGGAGCCTTTGGACTTTTGTTTAACAGCTGACACTGAACTGTATCTTTAGCTTATAGAAATCCTTAGAAATTGAATTTCTATTGGTTTTAATGATTAAAATGGGAATGGTATGTATTTTATTGGTCCCCGAGGGTCTGTACTGGTTAATTGTTGCCTATTATGGGTGGCATTTTATATTTTATATATATACGGTAAGTTGTTACCATTTAGAAGAAAAAAAAAAAGAACACCTTTGACCACTTGGTATTTATTGGCCATAGGGATCATCAAGCATTCAGATTGCTATTCAATTAAATTGTTTTCTTTGATTCAATGATGATAATTTAATGATGTACACAAACACACAGCATAATGGACACCAGCAGGGTAAATATTATTTATCAGCAGGGTACATTAAAATTCTATTTTTCTTTAAAAGTGCAGTTTCACATAACATCAACTACCAATCCACTGGCTTCACCATGATGAGTAGCACCAACATTGTATTATCATTTGTAAACATGAATTTCTGTAAAAAAAAAAAAAAAAAAAAAATGAAACACCACAAGTGAAATCATCTTTTAAACACAATAAATACAAAACATGTTTAAACACATAATTAATCCTTGTTTTGCATGCTCGGTTTTGCACGCTTGTTGTGTCATAAAATTAGCACTGGAATTTCCACCGACTCAGCATGCATTGGTTTCGCCATATTGAGAAATGACAATATTTTCTTAGATGCCGAACCCAGAGCTGTTAAAACACTTTGATATCCAAAGTGACAAGGCTGTGAAAAAATCTTGCTACTACCTGCTGCCAAGCCACAGGGCAACCTGGTAGACCATATTTACCATCTGCCAAGTGATAATTAGAAGGAAACATTTTCTGAAATTGGGACAAATAACATAAAAAAAATCTAATATTTTTAAATAATTGAGCAATTTTGTCAACTAATAAGATGGCAGATGGCAAAGATTGTCTACCAGTGTGACCAGCTCAGCATGTGTTTTGGCAACTGGTAAACCGGCAGCTAAGCTGATCTTTCAACCGGATTTACATTCATTCTGAAATCACTCTCCATAATTTCATTAAGAACAACCCAGCATGCAAAAGCAGCCATGTGGAGAACCCCGCTCTCATATGTGAGTCTTCATCTGAGTATTAAAAATATAATGTGTGTCAGTGGATATAAATTCTCACTGGTATATTTGAACATAAGCAATGTAATAAATGAGACCATTTTAAGATCTTAGTAAATCTATTTTAGGAAAGTGCATGTTTTAATAGTCCAACTACTTCATTATAAAGGGATGATGTGACTTTAAAAATATTACTTTTGGCAAAAACAGTCTGAACTTTAAAATTCATTTACTGGTTTTGTGTTTGGACTGTACGATTTATTGGGTTTCGAAGCTTTTTTTTATTATTTTTTTGGCTGAGTTTGTCACAAAATCCACTCTTAACAAATTGCACATTAATCTTTATAAGTAACACAATATTCAGTTAAATCCGGAGTGGATTTATTTGAGTCTAAATGTCTTTTAACACGTTGGTCTATTTTCACTTTGGTTCAAGCTTTCGACCACCAGCTGACAGTGCTGCAGTGAGATTTACTCCTTGCATCTTTATCTAGATTTTAGTGCAGCAGCGCTTTAGTGCTTTTAGTCTGTCCTGCTCTCTCTCCCTATCACCTGTGCACACTGCTCAAACAGATCAGCTTCCAAACTTCAATGATCATGCTAATACCAGAGTTAAACATCACTGCGCCAAACGCCTGGATTATTAACCAGCAGAGTCTCTATCATAACTCAGTGCAGTGCATTGCATGGAATCCTTTGATTGCACCAATGTTTCCACTACTTCAACACTGTAATCCTCTTTAAGATGTTATTAAATATGATGAGTCAAAGTGAGGAATGATGCTCACTTTTGTTTTTAGGAGTCCTGATCTTTGAGATAGAGAACATTTTCTCCTGTTGCAACTGCACTGAATCTTGAATGTCACTAATGGAGAGTGTACGGCATCAGATCAACCGATAATCAACTAGTTCTCTAAAACAGGTCAAAGGTGAATCTCTTGAACCTTCATTTGGCGACAGAAAAAAACACAGAATTGCAATTTCTGAAAAAGGATGAACCAAGAAACGAACGAACAATATTACAGTACAGTAAAAGTGTGAATTCTGTCCAGTCTCATGCAATCAATATAAATCAAATATGCCATCAGATAAATACATTTGTGCTGCTGAAATTCATATAAACCATACAGAAGAAATTCAGCCGTGTGCATCATTGTAATCCAAACCGTAGTTTATATCGGGAAATAATGAAACTGTGCAGCATCATACTGACAACATGACTAATGATTTTGATGATCTTGTTTGTGAACAATGACAAAGGGACTTTTCATTCTGATGAGAATGAGATGTTCATTGACACAAATACTTACTTTTGAGAGATGTACTGAGAATTTTGAGAAAAGTACGGGCTTTTCCAAGAAATCCAATGTGTTGTGCTGTTTGTACAAATTGTTTTAAGAATTCACTCATTGGTTTGCAAAAAATTAAGGATGATTCGAGAAATGTTTCAAAGCAACTGAGAAAAACGGTAAGATTTGTTATTGATGCTGGATCAGTGATTTGATAAAAAATGATGCAAACTTTATCAGTGTTTCGCAGTAGGCAGGTGCTGAGCTAGCTCCAGCTGTGCTCTTATCCAGCTGCTGGGTGAGCTCTTTCTGCATGCATGCCTCTGACCCTTGTTAAGGGAACAGGGTCTCAAATCCATTCTCCACCCTTCAGCTTGGCTGTGGATTTGGGTGCTATATTTATATGGCTGCTGGCATGGATTTGTTGTGGTTACAGGCTGTAAAGCAGCAACTGGGACGTGACTCCATGCGCTCCAAGAACGTTGTAAAAGAGAACATTTGAACATATGATTGGAATTTCGCTTGTAAAACGCTGGATTCGGGATAATCAATGGGCCTGCCGAGATACCGTGGGCCTGTTCTAAAATGAAAGTCTTCTAAAAGAGACGACAAAACCAGCAGGATGTCATATTCCAAACAGCTGTAGATTATTAAAGTCAAGTCGCTGATCAAATTCACCAGGTTTTTCAAAACGAGAAAAACGATTCATTTTGACATATTTCCTGTTGTTCACTTGTCACGCTACATCATGATGTACGAACTCTGTCTGAACCCGCAGTTCCAGAAATGAGATCGAAACTGAAAATGCTGGATGAGGCAAATGAAGAAGAAAAAAAAAAAAACATTCATCTCCGATCAACTGATGAGAAACACGACTCCACATGTCACGGCAATCCATCAACACGTACAGCACAGAGGAGACACTGGGCTTCGCTGGCATGTGAGAGGATCAAAACAGGCGCATGTGATGGCATCACGTCTGCTCCTGGCACCCACATTAAGCGTCGCTGCTCCGTTACGTCTCCTTCCCGCCTGAACAGAGTTGCCTTGAAATGATAATCTGTGGGTATTGTTTAAACAAATGCACAGCAGCCGAGCAAACACAGTTCATTTTGAGGTGCAAAACTAAAGACGACATGAAGAACATGCCTGGATGTGTCCTGGTAACTGGGCCACAAACAAACTGAAGAAAAAAAAACACACACACACACACACACGCGCACACACACACACACACACACACACACACAAACACACACACACACACACACTTCTATTACTGGCATTGTGATAAAGAATTACAGTCTTTAAATGCCTTTGTTCCTTATAACCAATTCCTGGTCTCACACTATTTTTTTGGGACATTGTTCAAACGTTTTGCCTGTTCTGAAGACAAACAACATTTTCAAGTCTACAAAAACTAAACAAAAAAATAGAAAAATAGAAATAGAAAATGTATCCCTACTGCTAGAAGCAGGATGAACACACAAACAGATAATAACCTGATATTAAACACAGCTTTCTAAACTTTTCGCTTCCAGTTTAGAAATGAAAACAGACCAATCATTAAAGATACGGATTGGTTGATGATAAAAGGTAGATTTTCCTGCACACATGTTTTGGGCTGTTCCTAGTGTGTACTGGGGAAGTTTGATCCCCATGACTGAATGGTCCAAGTCATGGAATCCCAGTCATAGGCGAAAATATCATCTGGTGCCCCCTGCGGCCTGTAAAACTCTAAGCTGACTTGACACCCAGCCAAGAGATTCTCTCTTAAACCATTTGGAATGGGAACATTCCTGTTTGAGCATTTGCTGAGAAATAAATCTTTGGCAGATTAATGTTTTCTGATCCCTTTCCAATGAGACTTTACAGTATTACACTCTGATTGGCCTCTTGGTATTTAACAGAAATTGCAGGTTTCGGTCACAGACGAATGCCGTGAAATGAACCGGTAAGAACCAACATTGTTGACTTCTTGAACAAACCAATGGAAAAGAAATACGGGTGACTCGGTTACATTATATGTTTATCTTGGAAGGTCTTTGGGATCTTGTGTTCATAAATCCACACATTTGGATGAACACACGGATATAAATCTGGCAAATTATAAAGAATCTTTGGAATTTGTTCCTTAAGAGTAAAAATCATAATTTGCAGACAGCAGAGAGCGTTAAGGGCAGGGGTTAAAAAAAAAAAGAAAAAAGAAAAGGGCACTTCTTACATGCAGTGGGCTTCTCCTGAAAGGACAACAATTAGCACATCATGATGTCAGATTTTGAGGAGCCTAATACTTCCTGCATCAAGTATTCTCCATAAGAATGGCACCCTAGAGGGCACTTAATCATGCTTTCTTGCACATAGCAGCATTCTAGAGAGAACTTTATCATGATTTTAGGCACCTTAGAGGGCATGCCATCATATTTTTTTTGACATGCAAAGCAAATCCTATAGGGCATGTTTTTGCTCACATAGCAGCATTCTATAGAACATTTCATTGTGATTTTTGGGGCATGTAAGGTTCCCTATAGGGAACTACATCATGTATTTTCTATTAAAAGGGTACCTTGGATGTCACTTTGTCATGCTTTCTCACATATAGGGGAACCCTTTAAGGCACTGCAATACAGATTCACTAAAATAGGTACAGACACGGGACAGATTCTATTACTAGAACTGTACCCTACATGCACTTTACAACTTCAGGCACTCTTAAGTGCACGTTATCATATTTTATGTACCATAGAGATGTCATTGAGGGCACTTTATTATATATTCTGTACCTTAGGGAAAGTTATCATGTTTATCTACCTTAGGGGCACCCTAAAGGGCATAGGGTTATTGGGAAAGTTAATTGGTTTGTGGCTCCTGCCCAGAACTTGGGAAAATGTTTTGCAGGGTTAATTATTGTTTTGGCAACAGGTTCCCTGGTGGTCTAGTGGTTAGGATGCGGCGCTCTCACCGCTGCGGCCCGGGTTCGATCCCCGGTCAGGGAACCAACCCCAGCCACTTTCAGTGCTGGGGTTGGTCCCCAATTTATCCCAAGCCCGGATAAATGGGGAGGGTTGCGTTAGGAAGGGCATCCAGCGTAAAAACATGTGCCAAATCAAACATGCGGAGGATCCGCTGTGGCGACCCCTAACGGGAGAAGCCAAAAGAAAGTTTTTAATTATTGTTTTGGCAACACTGTGACCTAAAACTTAAAAGTATCAATGCCTGTTTACATTATTTAATTTATTTTTATGTAGATGCACTGATGTAGCAGGCACCAAGTATGAATGTAATAATAAAATCCAATATAGAGTTTCTATCTTTCAAAACTGTGCAAATTGAAAAGTATTTTAGATGAAATTACAATACCAATACATTATTTAGTCCTAAAAATGAACAAAGCAGTATTTGACAGCTGACACTTGCTGATGTGCTGATGCAACTTGTAATCCCATAAATACTCGCCTTATTTACATGAAACTTTGCAGATTTCTATGATGCCATTATTATTATGTAAGTTCTCTCATTCCAGTAACAATAGCAACTATTTTTTTTTTTCAATAAGAACTTGAATGTGAATATCAGGGGCTGAATGTACTTTGTGCGTTAATCACCATTTGTCACGCTTGTGTAAGTCACACTATGCTTATTTATTGTATGAATGAGAACAGCCAGAGTCTATTCCAGAGCTTTACACATTCAGACATCTGTTCTGTCTTCCTTCATTGTGCAACCATGTGAAGCATTTCATTTACCCCCCAACATGCTCTCAAACATTCCTTTGGCTGGCCAAAAAGTTTGAATTATGAGACTAGATAACGATCAGTTATGTTTTGTGGAAGCCTTTTCACAGATAAGAAAATCCCGTATGACATCTGTATTGTAGTCTTTTCTGATTTCTAAATAGACTGCCGTGATTCATCATCTTTTTAGGTATGATGAGTTCATGTGCCGATCAGTTTCACGCTGTCTAATACATAAATCCAAAAGTGTCTCTCAGGACAACAGTTATGACTTCAGTCATTGAGTGCATGTCCAACAAATTGAAATGCCTCTTCCAGAACAACACATTTGTCTCATTCCGCTGGTTGCAGTGGGACTCTCTCTTCCGCTGCATCCCTCTCTTCTTGCCGCGGTTGCCTAATCTTCTTCCTGCCACAGCTATATTTGGAGAGCACTGAGAGAGACACTTAAGCTCCAGCCCAGATGTGAAACTTGGGCCACGCCTGCTGAAAGCTGACATGAAGAAGAGCTCATAGGAATGTCCTTAGTACCACCAGCCAAGGTCAAAATGGCTGTAGGACATTTTAGTTATAACTGTAAATAAAAAAAAAGGTTTGGCTTTGTGGTCCATTTCCAATGAGACTTTAACGTATTACAATCTGATTGGCTTCTTGGTATGTTCCAGGACTGGTGGCTAATAATAATCATCAGTGCAGAGCTTCAGTCAGAGATGAATGCCAGGAAGCAGGTGGAATGGAAACAAACACTGTTCTTGTCATATTTAAAGCAATACAGTGGTAGAGGGTTTCGACTCACTGGTGGCTAAATTGTTAAGGGTCTGAAAGTCAGGGGTTTCCAGCACCACCCAGCTGCTACTGTTGGGCCGTTGAGCAAGGCCCTTAACCCACTCTGCTCCAGGGGCACAATATAATGGCTAACCCTGCACTCTGACCCTGTCTTCTTAACAAGCTGGGATATGTGAAGGAAAATATTTCATTCTGTTGTAATGTATATGTGACAAACAAAGGCTTCTTTTTCTGGTTCACCCAAACAGATCCCCATCATTTGATTAACTCCAGCATCTTGCTGTCGTAGCATGTTTCCTATAGATTTGGATAAGATTTGTTCATAGAAACAGCTACTGTATCATAAAAAGTCTTCAAATTTGTTATTTTATCCTGGAATCTGGGCAGCTTGCCCACCTAAAGATTGATTTATGTGGAATGGACTGACGTATTTGAGTATGAAATTGCCTTCTTTCCCAATCTTCTCATTCTGCTTATTATAAATCCTTTCTGAGTATTTTTGCTTTGTCTCTATATGACTGTATACTCTAATGATATACAGAGTGTTTCTGAAGGGAACGTTTGGTTTCTTCCTGGTCATCTCAGGAAGTCTATACTCACCACGGACACCTCTGGCTTGTTCATTAGGAATCTAAATCACAGGTCGTGTGCTCCTATGTTAAATGTCCAATGACTCCCGAGTCACAATGTCTGCTCTTTTCTCACTGCAAATGAGAAGGCTTAGATCAGGACAGTCAAAAGTTCATTTCCAGCAAGTGTCTTCTTACCTCAAATTAGGTTTTGGGAGTGTGGTGCTAGAACAAAGGAAAGATTTGTTCATACCCTGTCAGACAGAATAAAGTCTAGAACATCATCTCCATGAAATATCTAATATCACAATAATATCCTGGCTTGGGTAACAGATCTATGGAACCTCCATGACTACCCTTCAAATAGACAGCTGGAAGTTCACAGGGCAAAATGTAACATTGTACAACCGCAATAAATACATAAAAGAAATCATGCAAATAGCCATATTATATTCACAATAGAACATAGAAAACATATCAAATGTCTAAACTGAGGAAATTTAAAGAACTTTAAAGAAAAGTCATTTTAAAGTTTGATGGCTGCAACACGTCTCAAAATAGTTAAGACGGGACAACAAAAGCCTGGAAACAGTAAGCGTTGTTAAAATGACACAGATGGATAAACATTTTGCAACTAATAAGGTTAATTGACAACAGGTCAGTTAGATGATTGGGTATAAATAGTGTATCTTAAGGAGGCAGAGTCTCTCAGAAGTAAAGATGGGCAGTGTCTACAAACTGTGGAACAATTTCAGAATAATACTCCTCAACATATAATTGCAAAACAGTTGAATATCTCATCATCAATTTGAAGAAATCACTGTGCACAAGGGACAAGGGCGAAAATCAATATTGGATGGCTGTGATCTTCAGGCCCTCAGGTGGAACTGCATTAAAACGGTTTTGATTCTGTAATGGAAATCACTGCATATGGAAATAAGCCCATAAAACCTCCATAAATCATTATCTGTGAACACAGTTTGCCAAGTCATCCTCAAATGCAGGTAAAATTTAGATTAAGAAGAAGGCATGCATGAACATGATACTGAAACATCACTGTGTTTGGCTGTTCTGGGCCAAAACGAATATAAAATGTACTGAGGCAAAGAGGAAAATTGTTCTGTGATCAGATGAATCGAAATGTTAATTTCTTTTTGAAAACTATGGACACCACCACTATGGAGAGGGATCATCTGGTTATCAAAGCTCAGTTCAAAGAGTCGCATCTGATGGTATAGGAGTGCATAAGTGCCAGTGGAATGGGCAGCTTGCACATTTGGAAAGGCAATGCTGAATGGTATATACAGGTTTTAGAGCAACAAATGCTTCCATTCCCTGAAAAAGGCTTTTTCTCCGAAAAACCTTTCTTCGGAGAAAATGCCTTTTTCAGGGAAGGCCATGCATATTCTTGCATCATTTTTAACAGCATACAGCATCTATTACAATAGGATGACTTCATAGTAGAAGAATCAGAGGGCTGAACTATCCTGCCTGGAGTCTAGACCTTTCACCATTTGAAAACATTTGGTGCATCATGAAATAAACAATACAACAAAGACACAAGGAACTGTTGAGCAAGTGGAATCCTGTATCTGACACCTATGGGACAACATTCTTCTCCCAAAACTTCAATAACTGGTCTCCTCAATTCCCACATGTATAAAGATGTGATGCTACACGGTGGTAAATATGGCACTGTCCCATTTTTTTTTAAACAAGTTACAGCCATCAAATTTCCTTATCTTTTCCTTAAAATGGTATATATCAGGCGTCACCAACCTTTTTGAAACTGAGAGCTACTTCTTGGGTACCGATTAATGTGAAGGGCTACCAGTTTGATACACATAGTTTTCAGTTTGATCTAAAATAAAAAAAATTGCTCAATTTACCTTTTATTATATGTTATTATTAATAATTAATGATATTCATCTATGTGAAGACACTGATCATGTTAATGATTTCTCATAATAATTATCAACAATAATTTAACAAAGAAGGAAACAGATATTTTTTAGAAAAAGGCCCGTGGGCTTCTCATGTGGTCCTTGCGGGCTACATGTTGGTGACCCCTGGTATATATTCTCAGTTTAAACATTTGATGTGATGTTTTTTTTTTTTTCGTAAATAGTATATGGATTTATGAGATTTAATATTACAGAAGATAAGATTCAAAGAATCTAGGACTAGGAGGTTTTTATTAAACAATGACAGTTAATTTTTATTAATTTTAATTTAATTTTAATCTATTTGTTAATGAACTGTTATTAATATATTAATTTAGATGTAATGGCAGCTTGAGCAATTTTCCAAATGAAATTAATATAAAGAAAATATCTGACACCTTTTTGATGACTATGTGGAGCATTCGCTATCCATGTTCATGTGCAAACTGTAACTATTGACACAATAAAATATTAGAGCATTTTAATTAATCATGTCATAATTTAATTATTTGTAACTCAACAAAAAATCTTTTTTGACACCATCTGACCAATCATAATTGATAAGTGCTATGGTACAAGAAGTCACATTCAGAAACATAAATGCAAACATATAAAAAGATATTTTGTTTTTTTTTTCTAAATAAAAAAAGTTTAACAGTTACTTAGAAATGTTTCTACCATGAATTAAATCTGCCACATTTATTTTTGTCCTAAGGGAAAGAAAACATTTGCTCTAAATAATCCCTGTGATTGAACGTTTTTATTCGAGGATGCTCAGACTCTTTAACAAGAAATAAACACTAGCTCGCTGTGTAATAAATCAAGGCAGTATTATAATGCTCAGCCGGGTGGGCTTAACCCACCAGAGGTCCCCCATAATCATTAAAGTGGGTTAAGGGTAAGTTTCATTTCTTAATGTCAACACATAGCTCTCTTGACACGTCCTATGTGAAATATGGGATAGTCTCATCACTTCATGGGAATGTTTACTGTACCAAAGCAGCCTAATAAATTAATAGAGATGAGAAAGAAAACAACAAGCACATAAACAAAGTGCTTTGCTCACTGATGGCCAGTAATGATATGAAGCAGTTTTTAGTTCGCAGGATTCAAATGGCTGATTAGTCGCTTGTAACGAATATCACAGAAGTAATGGAAATAATCTTTCTGCATCACTATGCCAGGCATTTGATTCAGTGGGTTAAATATTACTGAGTCTAGAAAAAACAGTTAAACATTCACTATAGTTTGGACATTAAAACATGGTAAAGTTACTAATCCAAACCCGGAACTATGCACACCCTGCTTGAGGCAATGTTCTTTTTCCCATCACATAACACTAGTAGTAGTTTCTGTGCAGCTTGTGCAGTAGGGACTGGTGATACATACAACTGGTGAAAATGAAATAATGAAAAAAAACAACAACAAAAAAAACAGATGTTGCAAGTATGAAAACATTGTGTTGTGCAGAATTGTACTAAAAAAGTGTTTCTTGCTCACAGAGTGAACTACTGAGCACTTCTGAGTTAGTTCAAAAAGCAGAAAGCAATTCAATAAATCTGCAAATATAAAAAAATTTCAAGCACAAAACCTTTCTGCTATAAAGATGTACAACAAAAAAAGCTTCCTTATTATTATTCCTTAAACAGTATGGCATTCTACTAGGTAGCCTTACCTGCTCTAGGTAGTGAGCAAATATACAGTAGTGAACAGAAAGTCTCTTTGGGATTCTTGAACTTTGAGAAATTTACTGTGACTGCAAACAAGAAATGTAATATTGTGTTAGATGTCAGAGAGAAAATAACATTACAAGGCACAACAATTTTCATTGTGTTATGAATTATGTTCAAGTAATTTTGATTTATTTAAAAAAAAAAAAAAAAAGAATATATATATATATATATATATATATATATATTTATATATAGCCGAATAGAAACATTAGTGGCATCACGAAATGTAGTACATGAGCTTAGTGAAGTCCTTTTCAGGTACAGGCACAGACAGCTGTGAATTCCTAAGCAACTTCAGTTTTGTTTTTTATTAAATGTACAAAATCACAAACCTAACCCAAAGCTACTGCGTAGTGGTCCACAGATACAGAACTGAGTCCTTCTGCACACACAGAGCTCGATGATGAGAACAGAGAAATCGAGTGCACTTCTCTTCCTGTCTTATAAACAAGCTGACCGTGAGAAAGCACTTTGTCTTGGTCAGTATGTCAAAAAAAAAAAAAAAAAAAAAAAAAAAAAAAAAAAGAGACAAACGTGTATTGTAGCATCATATCGGTTAAATGTTAAAGCCAGAGCACACTTACTATGGTATACAAATTACAAAAAAACAAAAAAAAAACCACAAAAAAACAACAACGACAAACATCCATTAACATACATGCTACTCTTTAAAAGATAAAAAAAATTATAATAATTTACATCACAAAAACATGACCTGTTATGTATGGAGACATTCATGTATTAAAAATAGCATAAAACATCAATGACTTAAATAGAAAAATGGATATTTGTTTTAGTGTGCAAAGTAATGTTTTTGTAGTGAATGCGTGTATAAACACAAATGTTTGTGTACATAAAGTTATGCTTTTTTATCTGTTAGCAAATCTATATATTTTAGGAGTGCATATCAAAGAAGTAAGTGCAAATAAACTGGCTTCTTCTAATTGTGCATCTTTGAATCTTTTTCTTTTTTTACCGCTTCTTTTGCATCTTAAGCAGCAAAATCTTATCCTAATATATATTCCATCGATTCCACTCTGAGTTTTAGTGTGACTGTTTTGTAAGACTTTATGAGCTCAGGAGTGTTCAAGCGGGAAAAGCTCAGTTCCGTGGAGGGTTAGGGTGGCAGTGACTCTGCAGCCTGAGTGCACAATTTGTAGTGATAAAGTGAGAGCGTGTTCCTCTGGTGTCTCACAGCGCTCGTCGACAGGCACTGAGGGCTTCGCTATGCTCCTACTAATCCACAGTGAGTCTCCCTTCAGGGAAGGAGACGGTGGTGATGAAGGTGAAGGTCTTTGGGGGGCTTCAGGCGTCTGAGATGCAGCTCTGGATCTTGTCCATCCACTGCTGCGCGCTCTGAGCGTTCTCTGCACAAAAGTTGTACACCCGCCTGGTCGTCTTCAGCTGGAGAGACGTTGAGATACATGCAAACATATGTAAAGTGAATAGCATGGGGTTGCTTCTGTACAGTACATTCAAATTAGAGTAACACTTATACGATGGTTATTTTCCAACACTGACTACTTAAAATGAGGTTTGCACTGACTGAGTGGATAAAAAGAGAAGTACATTTTTGTTACATCTAGCATTCTGCCTGAGATAAAGTAGTGTGATTACATTTGTTTAAATGAATGTTAATATAAATCTATTACACAGAAAGAAAGAGAAAGAGAGATGGAACGTGGCGATTTCCTCATCCCAGCATATCATCACATCAGGATGATTTGACAAATGTTGGCATTTTGGTAAATTACATATTTACAAACTAACTGGATCATAACTGAATTAATGTGTAATTCTTTTACACCTCAGTATGTGCCAGGTTTATGATAATAGAATAAAAGTTAACGACACCAAATGTGTAATGAATGACTCAGTCAAACTGTTTGGTTACATTTTTGCTTAAACAACATTTTCGTTCTATTTTGGTTAAAGTTATTGTGTGTATGTTAACCATTTCGATTTGAAATAGCACAGGTGTATCACATGCAGAGTGAGATCACTACTCACGTCAAAGAAGGATTTCTCACTAATGTATTTGGGAGCGCCTATGGTTGGGGCGGCGATCACGACTGACTCCACGTCAGCCAGGTCAATGTGGCCGCGGGAACTGATGTCTTCATCTGTATCGTAATACCTTAGCTGTGCAAACAAACTGCAGTAAGTTTATCTGAACTAACACCCCCCCCCCCCCCCCCCCCACACACACACACACACACACACACACACACACACACACACACACACCCACACTGACTCACAAAAGATTCTGCAACACACCTGATGTTTTGTTATGTCCAGGACGAACCATCGTCGCTTCCAGGCTTTAAGCAATGCGCCTCTCTTATACAGGACACCTTCAAATGACCTGCAAGAACAAGATCAACATCACCAGAATAAAAAGAAATACAAAGTAACTAAGAAAATTAAAACAGGAAGAGAAAAGGTACGCTTTTAGTTTTTACCTGTTCTCATCGTTTTTAGGTGTAAACTGATTATAGAGTGTTGCGGCTCGGCGACTCATGCCGTTGGCGGCCGCGGGGCTGCTGTCCTCCCCCATGCCGCTATCTGGGAGGTGCAGCATGGAGTGGCGCTGATACGCCTGCAGGTTCGAGGTGGGGATCAAGCCCGAGACGCACACGGACTGTTTCCTTAACTAAGAAACAGGAAACAGCAGACACAGGAAAAAAATCAATTCGTACAAATCTATCAGACCACCACTAAAACCAATGAAACAATCACAGATCAAATAATAACAATCACTTTTTCCACAAATGGATGTTTCTAAATGTACATATTCATGCATAGTCATAGATCCCAATGTTTTGAACATTATTAATGGTAAAGTGGTAGTTTTCTACTGTTCATTAAAAAAATATATATATTCGTCATAAATAATGCTTATTTACTTTACTTTTCTCTTTATTTCATTACAATAAAAAGACAAAACACCAAAAATAAACAGGTCCATGCAAATAGCAAAACTGTTATGTGATATAAATATGATTTTATTATAAAACATTGATGTGTGTACGCAAATCAAATAATGCTGGAAATTGTGGCCTACATTTGTGTTAAAATTGTGTGAAATTGTGTCTTTAAATTTCTGATACACAACATGAAAAGTGTGATCATTTTATTACAGGTGGCTTGGCGTCACTACCCAGAGATTAATAAGAGAAAAAAACAGTAATTTAATTACTTATTTATTAAATAATTTTTTTTTAAAACGGCAGACATTTTATACATAAGATTAAAAGAGACAAAAAGACAGAAGGAGCAGAAGTCTTACATTGCCTTCTTGTTTGAGGTCATCCTGTACACTGGCTCGTACTTTTTCTAGAGTTGCATGCCATCGCTCAGGCACCTGACCAAGTTCTCCTTCCAATCTCTCAATGTCCTGCAAACACAAACATTCAGCTAAATACTGTGCCTGGGTTCATACTGAAAGTGAGGAGGAAGACAGAGGAGCAGATTAAACCTGACATACAGCCAGTAGTTTGGTGATGGCATCGGGCTGGACACGGGCTACACTGCCGTAGCAGGGCCAGACGATCCTCCTCTTGTTGGTAGCGATAGTGTCCGTCTCCTCGGAGCTCTCTGTGGACACAGCCAACATTGTCCAGTCATACGAAGGTCCAGTAGACAAGGTCTCGGATGTGTAGAAGTCCCATTTGGTCAGGTTGGGTATGGAGATGGATGGCCTCAAAACAGACTAAACAACACAGAGAGGAAATAGAAGAAAAAAAAATATAGTGCAACAAGTACAGTGATGTGGATTATCACTCTATTCAACCACAGACAAATGGTTATCACATACATTTTTTACATTAAATAATAAATGAAATGAATGAAATACTTGTGACTGTGAGCATGTGAATAAACACCACAAAAAATTAACTGGTTGATTTATTCATGCTGGGATAAACAGGAGTGGAACATGCTAAAGGCTGTCTTTTATCTGAGCAGGACAGTGTCTCTGCCAAATTCACATCAAACACAAAACTGATCTGAACCAGACACAGTATGAAGATGCTCCTTTTCTTTTCATTGTAAATTAGATCATGGTTCAAAAGACATGATGTTTTCATTAGGGCTGTTTTATTTCCACCAACTAGCTCACACTCGTGACACGGAAATACAGAAAATAACAAAACAAACAGCATGGTGCCAGATCTTGATCAGGATAGAAAATGGTTAAGAAATATGCTTATAATGATTTACTTTTGGCTGTTGTTTAACCTATGCATATGTTTAACGGTGGCTGTTAGTACGACTTGACCAGATGCAGCTAAGATTAATGTGGGATGTCACAGTAAGGTCTTGACATTTCAGGTCTTAATTTTTAGTTACAATGTGGCATGCCACCAATCTTAGTCATAACCAAGATTAAGGTGTTTCTCATCTAACTCCTCAGTTAATTGGCGACTGATCAGGGAGTGGGCCATTTTAAAAGCTGGCTCAAATCTAAAAATATTAATTCTAGTGCACTGGAAGATTTGTTCCATATGGAAATCCTACAATGCACCAAAAATTATCAATGCTCACTATATCTCCTTATTTGGGGGAAAGAATGGATGAAGAACTCTTTCTTGAAGTGGGTCTCAAATAACATTATTAGCATTATTTGATGTTGACTTACCCTATATACAACATCAAATGATAATAATGACTTACATTAGTAGCATTATTTGATTTTGTATATAGAGTTTGTTTGAGACAACATTTCATTTGACTATCTAGCCTACAATCCCTCTTTGAAGTACCATGACTGAAACATGGTACTGACATTTTTATATCGCAAATAGAATCTAAATATTTTATGAGTTGTTTTTGTGTTTTGAAGAAGAAAAGTGCAGCAAGCCAGGATCATTACCAGTGCCTGAGTTTATGTACATGATTGAGACAACCCTGATATTTTTTTTTAAATCCAACTTGTGTTTCTTGCTTGAGCACTAACTTGTGGCCTGACTGGTTAGAAGCTAAAAAAAATGTTTGATATTGTGAAATTTGCCATGAACATAACAAGGGCGAACATTGCAGCTTTCTTAAACTGTGCCAGCGGTTAGAGAAAGAGTGTGAAAACATTCTAAACCCGTTTAAAGTCCTAACAGCCCCAGAGCAGTACAACCATGGGCCACTAGTTTGACAACCTTATAAAGTTCTTCTGCAGACATTCCCATCTGTAATTACTTCATCCACAACTCTTGTTTTTGTGAAGCTCAGCGGCTCAAGCAAAACAAAGAAAGCTTACTATTTTCAAAGGTCAAATACAGACATGGTTTTATGCAAGAGTGCAGAGCTATTAATCATGCCTGTAATCTTGGGTGATTGAAATGTTTGGGAAGGATAGAGGAGACAACCTCTCGATGAAGTGTACTAGGGTAAAAGCCTCGAAGGCTGAAGGACACACATGCACCAGCCTGTCTGTGTAAATACACACACACACACACACACACACACACACACACACACAATTTCCTCTCACCCTTACCTCTGTCTCCGAAGAGCTGTACAGGTAGTTGAAGAAGATCGGACTTCTGCGATGCATTCGGTTTATACACTCCCAGATACAGATCCCTTTCTTGGCCTGCTTGTCTCCTTTATCCTCGAACAATGTGCCTTTATAGTGAGAGAAATATAACAAAGGGCTGCTTGTAAGAAAAGCTGTTATGCGTAACACAAGCAGCTGAGAGATCAAAACGAGAGATAAGGGATCAGGTACACAGATCAAAACAAGCGTGATAAGTGCTTCACTACAGGCACGTGCAACTTTGGCACATTCTGGGTGGTACACAGACCGGTATAAAGTGTTAAGTGCTGGCCTTTACCATATTCTATGTATAAAACTAAAAAACAGACCTGAAGAAACCCTTTGTTCATTTTTGTTTTTGGTTTGTTTTCTTTTTATGCAGCAAATACTACCAATTACTTTACTATTACTTTTTTTTTTTTTTTACATTACTTGTACTGCTTTACACTACAATGTGTTCTATTAAAGTAAAACATTATAGGTTTTTATTTATTTAGTAAATTTTTACAGACATGGCATATCTGAGAGTAGAAGAATGAATAGGAATTGGTATATTTTTATTTAAAACAAACAAATCTCTTATATTTCTGGCCTAAATAATGTAATATAAAGAAATAATAATAAAAAAAAAAATTTAAAACTTTTGAATTGTTTTGTTTGCAATTTACATAATATTATTATTAAAAAAATGCTAAACAGGGGAAGATTTTTCCCAGAAAAGTGGTTATTATAACATTAAAGATCTCAATGAAATGTTCAACAAGAACATATAGGTGAAATTATCAGTTGTCTACATACTTCCTAGTCATATAGTGTAGTTAATATTTGGTTCCATATGCTCCTCTACCCATGCTCTCTATTCGCTGCACTGGAAAATTAAGAGTATCAGACGGACACTCCTAAGAGAGTAAAGAAAAAAAACAGTTTTTAAACTACACTACATTGGTTTATGTTTCAATGACACTGTGTATTATGGGTATTTCAACACTACCTTTCATTGTGCACCATCGAATGGAAAGAATTGGAAAAAAGAAAAGAAAAAAGTAAAGAAAAGAAAAAAAAAAAACACCAGTTATTCTCCTCTATATTATAAACAATAATGCACTATTCTAAAGTTCTGAAACTGTGAGTCAGAAGTGCTACTGAAATCTTATACAGACATGATATATGACCTCAATCTGAACAAAAAAGTGGGAAATAATGTTTGAGTAATTTTTTACATCAATTCATTTGGTGTACCAGGTGGCCTGCTGTTCTCAGAAGTTGAATTTAGGGAGATCTGTGCATGCTGACTCAAGTTTTGATTATTACCATAGAAACAAGGTCACTCACCGTACTCTCGCTGGTTTTACATAGGAGATTTTACGAGTATTGCATTTCCCAATTCAGCATTAATCACATCCTCACCTCAGCACCTTTTGCTGTATTAAGCCCAATGTGAGCACAAATCAACAGAAGGGAAGTGTGATCAACAAAATGATTGATTTCTTTTTACATTTATTAAAGCACTTAGTGCTTTTTATTCATTTATAAATTTCGCACAACAAGCGCCTTTTTCTTTCTTGAGAAATCATAAAATTTCTCCCCAGTGTGTTTGGGATTAAATCTTAAACAGGAATTTACACTGAATTTGCTGCTTTATTACTGTCTTTATACATTGAATTGCAAATCTATCTACTATAACATATCTAATCTCTTTTATATTATTAAGATTATGTGCACCTCATGCCTTGTATGAACCAGCTGGCAGATTTATTATTTTTTTTATACAAACCTTATGACCCTCATACACACCGTGTTCAAGGCGCTCATAGTCCGAGTCCAAGAGGAAGTTCTTGAAGCGATTGGAGACGTAGTGGTATGCCAGGAACTTCAGATAGTACTGATTAAACTCAAATTCCAAAGGGTATTGGTTATGGATCTGGAATGAGAGAGTCAGCACAGTGAATTAGACTCTGGACAGTCACATTTAATCAGACATGTGACCACATTAGCTAGTAGTTACAGACAAGATGAGGTTGATCTCAGAGCGAAACCTGTCAATCATCCAGATTAAGAATGTGGAGGGAAAAAAAAGGACATTGTAGCAAGACTGACAACAACGAGGGCCATCATCCAATTGTTAGCTGGGACCAACTTTGCGCCTAGTCTCACATTTGGGGCCATCTGTGTTTGTTGGCAAAAACAACAGCTGCTTGTAAGATGAGGCAGTTCTATTTTCAGACGCATTCTGCCATACTTCTTTGCACAGGTCATTTTGGCCACTCGAGCCTCGGTTTCATCACCCTCGCTGGGAAATAGTGTAGATGAAGCAAGAGGCTGGGAGTGGTGCTGAGATCCAAGCTGGGTGTGAGAGAAGTCTTTATGCCTTTCCTGCATATTTACAGTTATCCACATCTCTCCTCTTTAACCAAACTAGCCGGAAGAGAGCAAGCTTGACATCCCTGATTCCTTATTATATAAAAGGGATGACAACAGATAACGGCCAGAGGGAATATATTACATATATTAATATGATGTCTCATTTATAGATCTACTGTATATGCTGCCATTTAAAAAAAAAAAAAATACAAACCCTTCAACATCAGTGTTACTGTGTCTGCACTTTTAAGCCAACTTTAATGTAATTTAAACATGATAAGAATCAATGGCAATATTGAACAATATAGAACGAAGCAGAATGATCTATTTGTAGTGGTCATTTCACAATTTTCCATTTGCTCACTAGATAGGTCTTAGCACTCACCTGGTGTACACAGTCAAGGAACTGCAGGAAGATAGGTGTGAAGCCACTGCCCTGGCTGCTGAGGTTCAGGTTACTGCGCTGGCTAAACTTGTGTCCAAATGACAGCCATTCCTTTTCCACCAGGACCTGGAAGCCCTCCAATGTCCGGTAGAACGGGTCACTGAGCAGCTGCACCAGGGACACCACCTGCATAAGGAACAAAAGAGAGTAATAACCAGGAGGTACAGTTCTCCCATGAGCACAATCAAATAGAACCAGACCAAACAGGATCTGACAATAGAGATATATATAAAGAAAAGAAAAAAAAACCACTCAAATTAACATTGTTCATTCAAAAGATATTACACCATACCAAAACCAATGCACTGCAAAAAAAAAAACAGTAACTAGTCTTAGAAAGCAAAAGTTTTTTTTTTTTTCAGTCATTTCAAACTGCATTTTATTGGCTCTGTACATGTACCTTGCACAATGACAATAATGCTGAATCTAATCTAATCTAATCTAATCTAATCTGCTGTAAAATAAATTGTGCATTTCTTTTGTGTTGCACAAACAGTACCAACAAACCAGACTGCTTGGATTCTACTTGCATTGAGTAACTAATGGAAAACTACAGTTACACTTCAATGTGCCAAATTGTTACTTTGTACAGTTTAGACACTGGGAACATAATGCATGGAATGTATGGAATTCTGTTTTGTAACCTCTCCTCCTAGACAGATATGCCGGGTGTCATCTGGAAAAATCCAGAACATGCGGTTCTCTTTCGTCTAAATAAAGCAGGCTATCAGCCAGAGAGAGCGAGCATATGGAGTATATTTAATCAGAACAAGACTAAGATGGAACCATAGAGTGCGAGAGAGCGAGAGAGAGAGAGAGAGAAAGAAAGACAAACTATATGGGGAAAATAGAGACACAAAAAGACAAACAGAGAGATACAGATAAGGACAACAAAAACAGAGTAAAACATTTACTGTAGTCAGAAAAAAAGAGAGAGAAAGAGAGAACACAGAAACAGATATAAATAGAGTGATTAATAGAGTGGGTGAAAAAGAAAGCGAAACAGATCAAGAGAGACAGACAGAAAGAAAAACTGCTTGTAGACAGAAAGAGAAAGAATGACAGAAAAAGAGAGAAAGAGAGAGATACATTATATAAAGAGATAGAGAAAGAGACAAATAGAAAGCAATAGAGAGATACATTAAATAGAGAGAGAGAGAGAGAGAGAGAGAGAGAGAGAGAGAGAGAGAGA
>JAAIIK010000019.1:6991655-7009522 GCA_014706435.1 Silurus glanis | reverse complement strand
AGAGAGAGAGAGAGAGAGAGAGAGAGAGAGAGAGAGAGAGAGAGAAATGTGCTCTGGTTCCTGCACGTATCTGGCATGGGCATATTCTCTCTGCGCCCACTCTACAATGCTTCATTTTACAAGCTCAGGGGGAACACAGATTTGAGGACACACACCACCCTCGGCTAATAAGGCTGAAGTCGTTTATCCATGGAACATCTGATCTCAGGCTGTAAGAATGTGAGAAATATTGTTTCAACTGCAGCTACACAAAAACACCTTTGATCGGGTCGGTCCAGTCCAATACTAACCTCAGCACAAGGTGGTGCAAAAGCTCTGGTCTGTCAGTTATTAATAAGAACACGACTGATAAATGTGAGGATGGAATCTTACCTGTGTGGTGATGTCCCAGCCATCCTCCAGACTCAGCAACACAGAGGACCCGCTGTCCAACAGCTCTACTAGGATGAGGGCCAGCTGTAGAAGCTTGTGCAGCTGTGACACACAAACACATCAGCAAAACACCAGGTTTAATCTCAGGCTCTAACTTTAGCTGTTCCTGTGTATTTACTGCCACGGTCAGCTAGGTACAGGCACAGTTCACTGCTGACTAAGCTGTATGAGTTCGCTTGGCAAACAGCCTCACAGATAATATTGTTCTTGTGTACGGCGTGTAAGAGGGGTTCTCAGGGCAAGAGGTCTTTAAGGGGCACGGTTCTTAGCGTGGTTAAGTTCCCATCTTTGTGTCGGATCATTTCCCTGGGGAAAGTTAACCAGAGGAAGTGCTTTGTGAAAAGGGGTCAAAGTCTCGGCAGCGAAAGAGGGTCCATTCTCACACTAATGGCAGTGCGAAACTGCAGAAACGCAGCATTAAGATAAAATGCGTGGTGCACCGTGTGCTCAATGTTAATGCTGTATCCCATAAGTCACTGAGCCAAATTTAATCATACATTTTTTTTAAACAAATACTGTGTATATAAATGTGAACATATAAATGTGTATATAAATCACACACACACTCCTTATGTGCATCTTCCAAAGTGGCAAATAAATAAAACCCAGTGGTGGGTGAAACTCACCTGCATAATCCATTCGCTCTCCTCCAGGGATTTATGGAACGATTCGTTGGAGTCAGTAGACGTGGCACTGGGAGCGCACGCACGCAGCAGTTTTTTGAAGGACGCCTTGGTCTGTCGTGTGTCCGCAAACTCAACTGGCACCAGCTCACAGTTCAGCATGGAGTCCATCTTAAAGCCCTAAAAAGTCATAACTCTGCTTTAATGCTGATAGAAGGTTTGACACTGCATGTACGTTTGAAGGCGGGTTTACATTGTACAATATTTGGTCCAGAATTGCGGTTTAAAATTAAAATCTCAATCCAGAAATTGTTGGGGGACATCTTTGGTGGCCTTAGAACGCAGTCTTGAGCCGACGAGTGTGAAGACTGCTATAGTGCTTACCACCTAACTCCACTGATAGAAATATGTCATAGGAAGACGAAAACCCGAAACACAATTGATGACGTAAAAACAAAAAAAAAAAAAAAAAAACAGTCTGTTAATGAAATCTCCCCCTAGAATTTACTGAGATTGCACAGTGTGATTAGAAACAAGCTCGATAGCTTAACAGGCTTTAATTAAAGGAAAATACAAAACCAGATCTACAGCAATAAATCTTACTGCTACGAAATAAAATGACTTCTATATTTCAAAGTGCATGAAAAGATACAAAAAAGATCTGCCTAAGAATCCACATAAATGGCCGAGTCGAACATTCATTTATGTGAAATCGGCAAGCCAAAAAATACCATCATCCATTTTCCACTGTGCACAAAAGGATAGTCGTAGCTCTCTCTGTGGTCCAAATATAATACAGGTTTAGCCAAAATAGGTGAACCCTATTGATAAATCCGATCTTTATATCAGCAAATATTAATATCTTTTCGGTTAGCAGATTTATTATGATCTGGAAAATGCACTTAAAGACCAAAATGGTGATATTCACTTCAATGCTATGGACTGTTAAATAACAAGTGTTAACTGACACATCATGTTGGGACGGGGGAACGACTGAATCCTAAAGCCGTAGTCAGACTCGGAGCTTCTTGCAGTGACATCTATAGCAAAATATTTGCGCATATTTGCAAATAAGTGCAGTTTCCACTGTGATTAATCTGTGCGAGCAGATACGCATTTTGTTCTTTTCGTTTGAACCTGCATGTTTTGTGTTACGCATGGTGGTATGATCACAATGGTGAATGATAATATTGTGGCATATATGGAACTAATATAAAGCTTGATAACAGCTGCAGGTATCTTTAGCTTATAATAACCATTTTAACAGACTTTTCTTTTTTTAGGCATGAAGAAATGCTATGACTCATTAAACTTAATAAAATGAAAATAAATTTCCATTAGATACTGACAAAAAATATTCTTAGGCATAATAAATTATAATAACATAATATTTTCCATCACATCCCCTTCAATGCTATTTGAACTCAACATTGAGAACACTTAAAAATGTTTTTTTTTTTTTAATATTTTTGTCATATGATCTTTGTGTACAAAAATGGCTAAATGACTAAATATGGAATGATATCTATCTATTTTAAGATTTGCCGATAACACTGACACAGCTGCCTGTAAAACATGCAATCACACAAACAATTTATGTAAAACGAACACAATTGAACATACTTTTAGCTAAGAGACATACCCTGAGGTGAGACTTTTCTCCAAAGATGTAGAGAGCAGCTTGGTGCTTCAGGAGCTGCGTCTGGAGGCTTTCACATCCTGCAGGGGGCGTCAGATCCTTGCCTGCCAGCCGTGTCCCAACATCGACTGCAGAGAGGTGTTGGCTGAACCTGTTGCTGGAGCGCAGACTCGCCCACACACCTTTCGTTGAAAGAAAGATGCAGAAGTATTAGACCAGGATGACCAGGTATTTTATTTTTTTTTTACACACAAATTATTATGACAAATGCAGGAAGAGGAAGTACTGTAAGTTCAAAGTACCGTGTTCTTTACCTCAGAATCAGTCAGGGTAATGAAATTGAACCTCAAATTTTACTCCTTACTCAGAGACTGCATGTGCATATAAACTGAATTCGGTTCACCTTCGGAGCACTGAGTAATCTCCCACCCGCCTGCAAGTTTAGCATCGAATACCATAAGCTCACTCAAATTGCTGTCCTCAGCTGGAATGTCCCGACAATTATAAACTAGAAGACCGCGTAACACTGTTCTTGAGTCAGCACAGACCTGCTCCTACACACCAAAACACTAGCCCTTACTGTAGAGCTTATGCAGGGGAAATGAGGACATCAGCGAGGTTTGTGGTACGTAATTGGCTGAGATGTTACAGAACCCAGAGTTAGGGAAGTAAACCATGACCTGGCAGAAATAAATGTTAGGAAGAAGATTTGTGAAAAAGATTAGCGGATTAGTTAATGAGGAACTATACCTTGATTGTTGAGTCTTCCTTTAGCTTGGTTTGTGTGAGTGAAAAGTTTGTCCTTGTACCCAAGTACTGGTAGATTAAAGATGCAGAGAAAGAGAAAGAGAGAGAGAAAGAGACAGAAGGACAGAGAAATAGCATCAGATAGAGAAAAACACTACACACACTACAAAAACACTTCTATTTTGCTTGCCAATCAAATTTTTTACAGAGCTCCATGGGTAGTGGTGCTTCATTGGACTAAAAAAAAAAACAAATAAAAATAAAATAAATAAACAAACAAACAAACAAACAAACAAATAAAACCCTGTTCAGTCCAAACTCATTTTTATTGGAAGTCTAAGGTAAATGATTTTATGTACAGCTTTGCAACTCCTTAAATGAAACATTACTTTAATTAATTAACAAAAGAATTTTTTCATGGATTATTTAGTCCAAGATGTAAAAAAAAAAAAAAAAAGTTCTAGGTTTACTGGCCACTTTAATAAAAACATCTGGACACTAGCTCGTTGGGGTGCAATTATCCAGTCAGCCATTCATGTGGCAATGTACAACAGCAGAAGACCACACTGACCACGCTTCCATTCCTGTCAGCCAAGAATAGGAACCTGAGGCTACACGACATGGTCAGTATTTAAAAACATCACCTACTCGCCTACTTCAGCTATAAAGAGCTAAGTGACTTTTACAAGGGACAAATTATGAGGCTTGGTCATTGCATCTCCAAAACAGCTGTGTTTTTCAGGCACCATTTGATTAGTAGATATCAAAAGTGGTCCAAGGAAGGACAAAGGACAAGTGGAGACAGGGTCAAGGCTTCCAAGGCTTTTTGATGGGCATGGGACCAAAGTCCCGAATGGTCCAATCCCAGAGAAGAGCTACTGGTGTAAGCATTGCTGCAAAAGTTAACGCTAGCAGATAAAATGGTGTCAGAACGAGTACCGTCTACCTAAACATGTTGCAGACCAAGCATGGCTCCTCAAGGTAAAGCTATTCTCTAATAGCAGTGGCCTCTTATTAGCAGCATAATGAGCTTTGTCACAATGCAAAAACTCTGACAAATTGTTTAGAAATCGGATGAGCAACATGACAAAGGTGTTGAATAGTGGCGGACGAAGTATACAAACCATGTACTAAAGTTATAGTAGAGATACACTACTATAAAATATGACTACAGTAAAAGTGCTTAATTTAAACTTTCACTTGAGTAAAAGTACAAACGTATTTGTCTTCAAGATACTTAAGTATCCAAAGTACTATGGTTTATTATAGCTATAATGTTCCTATTATCATTTTTGTCACTAGACTCTTTGCTTAATTAACTCAGTTTAAGTGAAAATACTCTGTTACGCTTAGCACACAAATCTATTAATAGAATAATATTAATGAGTCAAATGCTGATTGATATCTATTACAATTATCATGAGCCCAAAACCGCACAAAAACTGCACAAATAAGGCGAGTTGTGTTGTGGTGAGTTCGAGTCAGGAGTTTCTTTTATCACTTATTCCTCTCAAAATCTTCTGCTTGCTGTTGAACTGATGCTGAACTGTATGATCATGCTAAGTAGATACCACCAAGTGGCAATCAAAACCAGTTTAAAACAGAGCACGCAATCTATCCTGATTGGTGGCTTGCTGCGTGCTTGACCAGTTAATTTTTTATTCACTTGTACATAAAAAGCAACGACCGATTTCACAAAATGTAGTTGAGTACAAAGTAAGTAGTGTAATGTAGTGACGTTAAAGTAAAAGTCTCCCCAAATGGAAATACAGTGGAACCCGGTTATGTCGCCGGCCTAGGGGACGCCAAAAAGCGTCGAGATAACCGATGATCGAGATAAACGAAAACCAATACGGCGGCAATATATTAACGTGCTTGATATTCCTTTATGTACATGATGTGCGTTATTAAATGAGAATGTGCATGCACGTGTTTTTGGAGGTTTTTTTTACACAACAGCGTTGCCGCGATTTGTTTGATTGGTCATGCGGATCGAGATAACCTGTAATGCGGATAAGGAGGCGGAAGCCGAAGTAAACGCAAACAAAGTTTATTGAGAATACTCAGGAGATAATCCACCAATACTTGTAGCGAAGCAGTAATATCCAGTGGTGCGCTCCGGGAGCGTGGTCCACGAAGTTCTGTGAAAGCAGAGACAGTTCGTGTAGAGAATCCACAGATCCGCGCTATGGAAAGCGCAGCGCTGGGCAGCAACGGATAAACGTGGTGCAGACAGCGTGAACATGGAAAACAGCAGGATCGGGGTAATCCGGGGTTGAGAAAATGTGGAGTCCGAGAAGAAGGGTACGTAGCGGGATACGTATACGCAATTACACAGACCGACATGAACCAACACATACGATCATGCACAAACAATAACGGACCGCGAGTGTGTGGAGGTGAGGGGCTTAAATAGGAGATGGGATGAGTGAGTGAATGAGAGTCAGGTGTGTGTGATCAGCATGACTGCGACGAGCTCGCCCGCACGGGAGAAGAAGCAGGGTGCTTCGGGGAATGCGAATCTGTGAGATTTGCTGAACAAGCAAGTATGACCCATGGAAAATCCCCTCTGCACTTGCAGAACTTAAAAGATCAGCTGCAACACACCTTCAGAGGTCTTGTAGAGTCCATGACTAAAAGAGGAGCTGATTTTGTGGCTATATCTAATTACAGCATGATAATGTGCCAAGTCACACAGGCGTCTCAAACCGGTTCCATGAACGTGACATCAAGTTCAATGTTCTTAACAAATCTGCAGCAATTATATGAAGCAATCATGTCAACATGGACCAGCAGCTCAAAGGAATGTTTTCAACAACTTATTAAATATTTGGGATGTTCAGAGAGTAACTAAGTACTGTGAGATCCTTCTCAGAAAGAGATGTGAGGCTCTGATGGTGTATGGATACCACAAAGCCTTTTGTGGTATCCAACGTTTTGGAAAGATGATAAAACTTGGTTAGATTTCCTCTCATCTCTTCACATCCCGCGTAATGAGTTGACTTTCACCTTCTACAGTATAGTCATATATTTTATACAAAGTTCACCAACTTCCTGACTTCTAAAATGAGTTTGAATTGAACAGGCTTTTTTTTTTCTTCACAGAAGAGAAAAAGAAAGTTCTCTCTATACTAATCGGACATGCATTACAGATAAAGTGAATAGAGATTATGTTGGAAAAAAGGAATATTCCTTTAAAACAGCCAGTGTAACTGTCAACATTCATCAAAAGTGTTAATAGATGGATGAAAATGAGGGTTAAATGCAAAATGCCCATGCGAAGAAATGCAACTCTAGTACCACACTTATGACTTTGTTCCTCTATAATTTTATTACTGAAGTAGAACCAATGGTTGAACCTTCCATCTGCACTCCCTGCTCAATTGTTTTTCTTATTATTCCTTCTCTGTCTTGAGCAGTCACATCTCGGCACCCTTCGGTGCACGCTGATGTTTCATGACATCATGCTAAGTGACTCAATTCCACATTTCTACAAAGTTCAAGACTTTGGAAGTGCCTCACTGTATTTGGATTGGGCTCTAAATGGTTGCACCTGCTGATGAAGCAATGGTACATTCCTCTAAAGGAAAGGATTAGTTTAAGAGCTGAGGTCTGAGTCACGACTTGCAGCAGTCGTGTTTAATCCAAATTGCACCAAGGTCACTTACTTTCACTACCAGTTTCACGATAGATGAATTGACTCAAGCACTGATTTTAAGAAAACTGTTACACATGGCAAAAGAATTCAATCTTGTCTATTTTAGATCACAGCATTTTAATTCTTTATTCAGACTGTGGAAAGTGTAGATTTAACACTTTAACTTTAACAGTGGCTTTGCTAATAATTCTGGTTGCAATGTACAAGTGCAAACATTTATATGGTGATTTTAAAAATTTCTATGCATTTTTGGATGAAATCTCCAGTGTCCAAAGCTTTGTAACAGTCTGTATGTAACAAATGTGTTTGATGTATTAAAGACTTTTGGATGGATTTTGTCTAAATAATTCCTGTTATGTGGATGTGTCATGACAATAAACAAACTGATGAACAGTAAAAGTTCCATGTGCTGTTTCTAAAAAACTACTTTGCTGGCAAACATATATGGTATAAGAGTCGTTGATTATTTTCCTATAGCAGCATTTTACTTATTAGCTCATGAGCATCACACTAACAAACATCTGCAGAGCGGCCACTTGATAATTCACAGCAGGCTAAAATCAACATGGTGTGTGTGCGGGTGTGTGTGTGTGCGTGTGTGTGTGTGTGTGTGTGTGCGTGTGTGTGTGTGTGCGTGCGTGAGTGCTGTCCAACTGTGATCAATAAAACACAATCAGCTTTCAATTTAGAATTGAACCCCAAAAAAAGGGCTTTTAAAAAAAATTATAATTCTTTCAAGAGAATAAAAGTAGCTGATCATGCAACACTCACCCCCTCTGGTAAAACTGTTGGTGAAAGAAATATCCAAGTGGACAGGAACCATCTTTGGGATTTTGGTTGTCCTCCTTTCAGTTGCTGTGAAACACATATGATTTGCAGGAGTGGATGTTTGATTCAGAAAACTCATGTAGTGCACACTAATATGTTCAAATCCAGTGCATTAGAACACAACCTCCTGGTGTTTTGAATGCTTTTCCAATTTTAGTACGCCAAATGCGAATTAAATCCTGAAAGTAATGAGGCAAAAAACATTTCTGGAGACCCGCAGGGCCGCAGCGCACTGCTGGAGAATCGGCATAATAATGAAACCAAAACTAAGAGAAACTTCCATTCGTCTCATTTCACTTAATATATACTAAAGTGTTGAAATGAAAGTAAGACATTTCAGAGAATGATGGCTATGTAAATAAAAACCCGCCTATGAGCTTATCTATTAAATTGCTCAGCAAACAATAAACTTTATGCTGGGCAATTTTAGTTTCATTCTTCATGATTGCTCCTCTTTTTTCCAGGAAAACAGTCTGGCATATGCTAATGCCGGAGTGAAGTGAGTCTTGAAGACATTTTATAGGATGGTAATCTAACTACTTTGGGTAAATTGGGCCTCTAGGGGCAAAACACTCTATTTAATAAGAAAATAATAATAAAAAAAGACCTTTCTTTAAGCATTGACAAATTACTTTTGTTTAACAGAGAAAGAGAATAAAATGTCTATTTTATCATGTATGTTTAGATGCAAGATTTTAGAAATTCAGACACATGAGCTGGTGTCCAAACGACATCCTTTACACCTGTTTCTATTTGCTTTTGCAAATGTACCCTTTCTTCTCATATTCGTTAACTGCAATATTAAATGAGCATACGATTATATTCATGTTTTCCCCATAAGCAAAGCAATAATAATTACACGTTTATCTCCAGCATTTATTTAAAGCATTTTATCTCCAGTTATTGTAGCAGTAACTGAAACACGACTGTACTAAAAGATCGATAAACGAGACCTATTATGTGCGAGACGCTTTGCAGAGGATGCAGGTTGTTCTCTCTGAATGAGACGGGGCACTAAGATGGATTCGAGGTGACCCTTTTATGTCCTGTTCCTCTTATGTAAGTGCACACATTGTGCTTTAGTTCCTCTGCAGATTTGTGCAACCAGAGGAAGGAGCATGGAGATAAGACCTTATGAATTAGAGGACAAACAAAATAAAAAAAAAAATAGTACAAGCATCTCCGGCTCGGGGCTCGGTTGTGGAAAGTGATACCTGGAGTACCTGGAGAAATGCCGACGAGGGAGCGGTTAGACAGTGTGCTGCTGCCGTTGGATTTGAAGTGGACAGGGATAGAGCTGAGAATCGCCTGAAGGTACTTCTCCTGCTCCAAACTACTGGACAACTCGGATGAGGAGACAGGAGCTAAAGACAGAGAGAAGTGAGAAAGAAATATGGAAAGAGATCATTTAGACACTTTTACATTAGACAAAGCAATATATATATATATATCTATATCTTGGATTAGGACTATAAGGTCTACACACTGCTAATAAATGTGTCAAGAATGTCCAGTGTAGGTTCCCTTTAAATGAGGCCACATACCAGTGTAAATTCAGAGTTAGACTTCTGTGTAATATCTTGGGCTTTAAAAGAAACCTCGAAATAAATGATCAAATACTGTCTCAAACAATTTAGGGAATGCGTTACTATTCAAAGTACCTTCAAATGGACCTTCGTCACTGTTTCGCTTGCCACTGTGAGATTGGATGTGGCTTTATTGACATTTTTGAGTACTGGTTTATAAAAAAAAAAATCTATGCAATTCTTAAGAATGTGTAATGAATACCTAATGTAGGTGCTTTAAAATTAGATCACTTGGCAGTTAGAATTTTCACAATCTTAGAATATGTTATGAATATGTTATGAAAGCCTGAAAGTTAGTACTTTTACAATTATATTGCTTGCCAGTGTGACAGCATCTGGGCTGAGCTTCTGGGTCGTCCTTTGAGGTTTTGACACAATCCTTACATAGATTTTTTTAGAAATGCTTTATAAGAGATTTATGTACCCATCAAATTATGAATCTACATGCAAAGAGAAGGATGAGAATTCAAACACCTGTTGTGGAGGGGTTTTGCGACTTGAACAATCCCACTACGCTTTTCCCGTGGAAGCCTCCGGAGCGCATCAGCACGGCTTTGGTGCGAGGGTGTTTCCAACTCATTACAGGCAGCCTGCTATGTCTGTAGCAGCGTGCGACTTTCTGCAGACTGCCGTCCTGGACCGACTGAGGCACCACAAGCAGCCCGGGGTAACTGGATAAAACACATAATATAAACCAGTTGTTTCATTTACAGTAAACAGTCAATCCTTTAATAAGTGAAGTGTTCTTGTGAATACAGCCGTAACGGAACAAGAACAGTCACGGTGAATTTTATTTTAATAAATGTTTAACTGAACAGTACTGGGTAAGAGGTCAAACTACAGTAGGCAAGATATCTATTTTGCACTGCATTATTTTAGGTTTAATGACAGCAGAGTGACTAATATCCATCTACAACACTGCACCTATCTGCATTCTCTTTCCATTTCAATTTTTGCAGCATGATGCACACTACAGCACTGAGTGGCAGAAGAAAAGTAGTCTCATATTACAGATAAACGTATATCATGGTTGTAAAACAGTAAAAAATTATGCATCTATTAAAAAAGCCTTGTTTTCTTACATAGTCTGAATATATATATATATATATATATATATATATATATATATATATATATATTTCCCAGGTTATTTGTCAAATGTAGAAGAAAAAAAAAAAGAAGTTTGTTACCATTGTTAAGTTTGGCCTTTAACTGTCCTTATGAAACCTAATGCTTCTGTATTATTTGTCCATTTAAGTTTAATAACCAATTATTAATAAAAAAATTTTATCCCAATTAGGACCGCATACAGATGTTGGATGTTCCCTTAGTGCAGGTAAGAAACCTGCTTTAAAAATTGAAAATGCATCCGTGTTTAAAACACTCTGAAACCTACATTTGCTACTGAAACAGCTCAATACGTGCTTTTTAGTCCAGAACACAACTTAAATTAAATATTGCACCCTAAACAGTGGCACTATTGCACAAAGCAAGAAGCTGTACATAGATTTATATTAAGAGCAAATATTTCTTTATGCCCATTTTTGACAGTTTCCTATTTAAACATAACACTACATGCAATTCTTTAGGAATGGGCTTTAACAATAGTTTTGTTGTTGTTTACCTCTTTAAAATGGTCTAGAATGAATAAAAATTCATTACTTGTAGTAAAAACTGTTTAGAATTGTACTGATTCTTACTGAATACGTTTCAGAAGAGATCATTTATTCGAAGCAAGATGAGCGATTTCTGACCTGCGACAGAGAGAGTAGAGTCTGTTGATTGGCGTCACACGGAACTGCTCTCCACTTCTGCCGCGTGAGGAGCTGGCAGTGATGGTGCCCAGACCCAGTCTCTGGTAATCCCGGAAGCAGGCACGCTCCACCAGCTGCTCCATGGTGCACTTGTCCGATGCCTTCAGAGTGCTGTTGGAGGGCGTCTCCCCGTCGTCTGATACTATAACGCACAACAATAACTTCACATCATGACCTCTAACTAGACCCCATGACCTTCCTCTGACCACAGTGATGCAAAGCAGCTCACTTGAGATGTCGTCGTCCTCGTTCCAGGTCATGCGTGTGCCTTTTTCGCTTTTCTTCTGCATCGTGGACTGACGACCCATGGTGATTTTGCCTGCTCTCTTTGCTCCTTTTACAATGGTTTTGGAGAGCGTGCTGTCAAAAACCCAATAACAAAGAAAGAGTTCTTAGAAAGTTAGTAGCAAGTCAACAAGCAATTAAGAAGGAGCCCGGGATCTTTTCTTTTCTGTCTTGTTGGCACACGCTTCATGGCTCGCAAATTCATAAGGCAAAATTTCATCTAGATAAACTCTGGGAAGCAAAATTAACTGCAACTGGACATGGATTCATCGTTCCCATTTCTTTCCCATCAGTTGTTCAGGGTTCTTGTCCCTTCAATGATAGTCTATCTTAAAAATATCATGGAAATAGTCATGGAAAGGGAAAAAAATCAGATATCTATACTGAACCTAGACTTTTGTCTTTTATTTGGAAATAAGTGCTTTCAAATATTGTAAACTTTAATTAACCCTAGTTATTAAATATTAATGTGGACACTTTGTTTTTCAATAATGCTCTAGTCTAATCTAATCTAAAATAACCTGATCTGATCCAATTTTATCTAATCTAATCTAATCTAATCCAATCTAATCCAATCTACTACTGCTGCTGCTAGTCACAAAACTTTGACTGACCGGAAACCCGTGTTTCTCTCCTTCTGCTTGGGCAGGAGAAGCTGTGGAGCTGACTGTCCTGTTGCGAAGGTGAAGGCGGTATGGATGGATGGTGGGTATCGGATCCTCTGCAGGTGCTTCCTGAAGATCTCCACCATTTCAGAGGTCACCTCCTCATCGAACGCCACCTTAATTAGCTAAGATGAATCACATTTGAGCAAATGATAAATCCCACTTGGGTCACAGGCGTTCTTCTTGCTCTTACTCAATGAGCAACAGTTGCATTAGTGAAATTTATCAGTTTGTTTGCTGCCAAAATATTTCTTGGCTGAAACCAGCACTCTGCAAGACAAAAAGCAATCTGTAAATAATCAATGGAAATTTTTTTGGAAACGCACAACAGGCCTTCAATGTGAACCCCTCTTAAATGAATGCTGTCGGTTTGAAACGTGTTTCATTCCCCTGAGATATGCAGAGAATATCATTGGGCAGGGTTAGCTGGCCTCTGTAACCTTGTGTGTGTGTGTATCCACTTTCCCCTTCATATCTATCTCTATGGTCCTCGGGGGGCTGCTCGAGACAGTACAGAGAGACCCCCAGTGGATTGCCGTGCTTAATAAAAGAGGAATAATGGATCCCAGACAGCGTGGCACAGCACAAGTACATCTACATCCACACATGGGCGAAGAAATGACCTGCGCTTTTAAAGGCAGTCCAATTTTATACAACACATGTTAGTAAAAAGATAGGAATGAACCATAAAATCTTTATAGTATATGAAGAACACAACACATGTGGGTCTGCTGCTCAGTTTGAATGAAGCGCAAAGCTATAATGATAAAAACAAACAAAAACTAAATCACATCAGTTCAAAAAGTACATTGCACCACCATAATAATTACACGTTATCACTTTAACAGAGATGTTCTATAATCTGCAGACTTCTTTTGGTGCTTCAAAGGCAACAAAGCAAACAGGTCCAAACGGTTGTCAATTGTTCTGTGTTCATACATTTACAGAATTATCGGCACCCATCATAAGAACAGGAAAAATGCCTTTACACAATAAAATGAAATGTTGAATACTACTTATTCAGGAATGCTTTCATCCCTGGTACTTAATTGTCAGGAAATAATGTACATGGGAAAAAAAAAAAAGAATGCTTCCTTATGGTCAGGGATTAAAACGATCAAATATAAACTAAAAGACTAAATAAGGACAAAGTATGAAATCATCCAACCCTATTTTGTTCCTTAAAAGTGTCTTAAAACAATTGACATATGCCTATAGAGTATATTCAACTTTTTTTTAAGTCAGTCTCAACCTTCCGAAACTCTGTGACTGTGACTTATTGGTCTGTTGTATAAACAAAAAGAGGCACACATTAAAAAGAAATCAGCATTTCAGTGACTGTAATACCTGGAATGACGCAGATCTAAGTTGCAGACCTTCTTGCATGTTCTGATGCAGCTGATTCTGAATGGTGATCTTTTTGTCTTTAGTCAGCGTGGACACTGGAAAACTTCTAATCACAGGCTTCTCACCAACTACTCAAACACACGCGCAAACACACACCCGCACGCACGCACGCAGAACTGTCAGGTTGATAAGCACACTGGCGTAAAGATAAGACAAGTGTCATTAAGGGAATGCAGTGCTACTTTAATAATCAGTGCACAAAGTAGACTGATAAGAGAGTGGCTGATATAAGAGTCAGCTCTTACCTAAAGGATCATGAGGAGTGCCTTTGAAGATGATGCGGTAGGTGGTGAGAAAAAGTGCCCCCTCCGCGGGCAGCATGTGAGGACCTCCTAGCAGTCCGCCCGTAGCATCCTCACGTCCGTCAGGGTCTAGGACCACCCGTAGCCCCTCGCTTACCAACTCCTCTCCAGGCAGCATAGTGGGCAGAAGTATCTTTGGCTGTGGAGATACAATACTTATTATTACCTTGTCTAAAAATTGAGGTGTTTGAAAGCCCCCAATTTTTTAGGTGAAAATATATCAATGTATGTATACCAATTTCATATAAATACATTTCACACATCCTCTAAGTGGTGTACTTTTCTTTTGAAAATCTATTACACTAACAGCAATTATCATCCTAGAAATGATGACCTACCTAGCATAACAGTTTGAAGAGATGTCTAATCAAAATAGGATAACTGTTTGGTTAAGCTGTGGTCAGTAATACCATGATTTTCCGACACGGTGTGTACCAGTAATGCCCCAAAAATGCAGAGTGGCAGCAGTAATGGTAAACTGATAATCTCGGACTTTCCTCTGTCGTCACGACTGCTGTCATGAGTTACGTCTCAAATTATAAACCATGACTTTGTGTTCAGAAATGTGATTTAAAAAAAAAAAACCCAGAAGGCTGGTTATGACACACACGCCTTTGGGTAGGATTGAAGGATTGAAAGGAACACGAGAGGCATTTAAAATTCTGTAATAGGAAACCAGGTAGAGCTGGAAACATAAAACAATAGCACAAATATATGCGATTCAAGACACAATGCATATTTGTTTAGTAGAGATGGAAAGATAAAAAAATAAGGATTTTTTTTTTTTGTTAGGATAGTAAAAAACTATTATGTTGTAAAAAATCTAATTGACAAACAAAAAAGGAAATTGTGTTTCTCTTGCAAGCTTTATGTGTAAGTCAAGTGTCACCTTGTTACAGAGACTTGACTGAGAGCAAAAGAAAGAGAACTGAATTTGTTGCCGAGTCATCGTCAGGCTCAAAAAGGATGAGAAATTAAGAACTTGATCACATTCAAAAGAAAAGGAAATGTTAATAGTTGGAAACGCATTTGAATCAACGGTTCAACAGTGAGGTAGCTGTATGATCATACACCTCAACCATGCTAATGCTCATGCCTTTTTCAAAAGCCAGTGCTGTAAGTGTAAAAACACTGAAGACACTGCACCCTTTTTCAAAGCAAACAGAATGTCCTACAAAAAAAAAAAAAAAAAGGTTCAGGCTCTGTCTCTTAATGGTCTTCAAAGAATGACAACTTCACATGAAAAATTAACAAACCCAACTCGATCTTTATGGTCTCATTCTATGTAAACAACGTCGAGTTGTTATTAGTCTGCTTGGATGACATCTCTGTAGACGCCAAACAATTAGGATCTGTAAATAATGGATTTGAATGGACCGGTTATGTTTACACTGTCCAGATCACTGTAGAAGTGTTCAGCCGGGTGCTGGCGGCTCGCGCTGTGCTCTGGCTTTGTTCGTTCAGCTCGTTAAGAAATATGCGAGCAAAAGAGCAAAGTGTGAATTTGTAAAACAAGGCTTTTGTCTATTGTAAGCAATCTCGAGGTTATCAGGACGAACGACCTTCTCTTTTAAAAGCTCGGGATTTTAAAAGCCAAAGCCAGAGCCAGCACTCTCCATGGGTCTCTGTGAGCGCATTGGAGAAATGACTGCTATGAAGACAGGAACCCTGAAAGAACCTCTGACTGCTCAAAGAAAAGGCCAGAGGAAATGGAGGTCATTATGAAGTTCTTCCATGAAGCTCGCACGAGCTACGAGTCCCTGTTGGACTTGCAACACCCACATCACTTTCTGCCAATCCTGCATTCTCTCTTCATCCCCTAACAGTTTGCAGAGGTCAGAACAGACGAGAAAAATTTATTACACACTGATTTATCACTAGTGTGGGACGTATCACAGTGTGGGTCGTATATGCAATTCTTATACCGTGGTCAGTCTGAACTTTCGATCCTGAATGGCTAGACAGTGTGCGAACAAACACTACAGCTAGTTTAATCACTGTTCTAAATGAATGCACTGCCTTTCAAACCATTTTGTGTTTTGACCATTTTGGCATGCCACTTAACTTATATGGTGATTTTAATACATTGTCAGATGCACAAGAATTTGACAAACTCTAGAAGTTAAAATAAATATAAAAAAAAAAGAAATGTGCTGTTATTGGACAATAACCAATATTTATTGGTTTATATATGAATGTTAAGAATTAAACCATTTCATCTCACCACATCACCTATTATTTTCCTATAACACATGCACCCTACAGCAGTTCCAGCTTCCACACTATGGAAACATTGATACACTGCATTGAAAAAAATTTGAAAAAAAAAAAAAAAAAAAAAAAAAAAAAACATCTGGATAACAAAAAAAAGTTAAATAAGTGAAGAAAATGCAATGAATTAGGGAAAAATGCAAGCTAAGTTCATACAGTATAGCATTTCTTCGGTGTTCCATTCTGCATTACTGACCTCCCACTGATCTTTGTCAACGTATTAACATGAACTGGGTCTTAACTTTAAATGATCTGAAAAATGTTTGCAAAAAAAAATAAATAAATAAATAAATTAAAAAAAAAAAAAAAACAACCTTGGCCCAATCTTTCCTCCTTCAGAGTGTACAGCATGCTCGCTCATGCATGTAATAAATCCAGAAATCTAAACCAGCAATCTAGGAGTTTTAAAACAAAAAGTGTCTGAATAAATTAGATATCGATACGTGACAAAGCAAAGATGACACGGTAAAGATTATTATTCTCTCACCGGCCACTTTATTAGGAACACCTACACACCTGCTCATTTCTGCTGTTAACAAATCAGTCAATCATACTGCAGAAGCCTGATGTATAAACTCACACATACAGGTCAGTTAATGTTAATTGACGCAATCTCTGTGACTTTGATTGTGACATATATATATATATATATATATATATATATATATATATATATATATATATATATATATAGGTACCAGGTGGGCGGGTTTGAGCATTTCAGAAATTGCTGATCTCATGGGAATTTCACAGACAACATTCTCTACATACGTAGAATGATGGTGTGGAAAACAAAAAACATCATGTAGAGTGACAGTTCTGTGAGTGGAAGCACCTTGTTGATAAGAGAGGTCAATGGAAAATGGCAAGATTTATTTGAGCTGCCAGGAAGGATATAGTAACTCATAATTACTATTCACAACAGTGGTAAGTGGAAAAGCATCTCAGCATGCACAATACATCAAACCTTGAGGGGGTTGAGCTACAACAGCAGAAGACCACATTGGGTTCACCTTCCTGTAAGCCAAGAATTTGAATCTGGGCCTATGGGCACAGGCTCACCCAAGCTGGACAGTTAAAGATAAAAAAAAATAGAAATAAAAAAAATCGGTCAGTCTTCAATTGTCCGATGTCAATAAATCTATGCATTAGAGGTGTAACGCTACACAAAATTCCCGGTTTGCTACGTACCTCAGTTTTTAAGTCACGGTTTGGTAATTTTGGAGGAAGGAATGCAAAACATAAAATTGTCGTATTTTATTAACAGTTTATTATTATTATTATTATTATTATTATTGACATTTGTGATCATCAACATTTGAACAGTTTTAATTTTTAAAACAATTTAAAATAAAATGTCTGCTTGTTTAAATAACAGTTTATATATATTTTATACAAATAAAATAGAATAAATAAAAATTAATGCAATACACTTTTTTATTATAGTGATTAAATTGAGTAATCAATTAAGTTGGCACAAATTAAAGTGATTAAATACAATTCAATTAATGGAAAAATGTATCTTAACAGTTTACATTTGTTAGACCCCATTTGGGTAAACAGGTGTGTGTGTGTGTGTGTGTGTGTGTGTGTGTGTGTGTGTGTGTGTG
>JAAIIK010000019.1:6974909-6991645 GCA_014706435.1 Silurus glanis | reverse complement strand
GTGTGTGTGTGTGTGTGTGTGTGTGTGTGTGTGTGTGTGTGTGTGTGTGTGTGTGTTTTACGTTTAATATTTAATTTTCTAAAGATATGATCTACTTAACTGTTCTACTTATTTCAGCATACTTTAACAAAAATCTTCATTCCTTCCATCCTTCATTCATTTGTCAGGATTTTCTCCTTTTAAAAGAAATTCTTGAAGCTGGACATAAAACATAAAAAAAATCTGTAGCAAAGTGTTAGCCACTTCCTGGTTAGCAGGTAATGCTAGCACTATGGACTCTTTGGCGTTTCAAGTCAAGTAGCGTTTATTGTCATTTCAACTATATATAGCTGACGCCCTGGTGTGACATAGAGCTACATCACACCACACAACATAGAGCTACGTAACAGCGCACAGAGCTAAGGACTAGCGTAAGTGTCCTCGCCACATAAAGTGCATCATGTGCAACCTAGTGCAAGACAAAAGACAATACAAGACAGTGTAGGACAGATACATAAAATAGCACTGCCAGTAAACCTGCTGTATAATGTTTTATACAGTACAATGTGCAAAAGAAAATCCTATTTGTGGTACGAAGTGAGTAGCCGCAGTGACACTGCGTTAACTCTAGTTTCTTTTCCATACCCCTGGAATCGTCTTGTATGTTCTCAAGTTTCATAATAATAATAATAAAAATATGTGCTCAAGTCCAAGGCAGAGACTAAACAAACTTGCGGCCCGCCACTTAATTTGTTCCTGAGGGATTTTTTTTCTGCACGTAAAAAAGATTGCACGTGTGTACCGAACCTAAAGCCCTGTACCGAGCTACAAATATCGCTAAACCCCTACTATACACCCATGATAGCTTTAGTGTCTTGCTCCTGAGTGTATATTACCAAACTTGATCAACATGCTTACCTTCTGGATGGGTGGAAGTCTCCTGCTTTCCCTATGGACAGCCTCCAGAGTTTCCATTTGGATAGCCACAATGCCTAAACACACACACACACACAAACACAGCATACTTTACCTCTGCACATGTCCATTGTGTTGCTATTCTTCCCTACGCTCAAAGTGATAATTACGACTCCATTTAACTAGTTCCTACCTGGAATCATATTGTGTAGGTTCTTGATGTGGTCCTGGGTCACTCCGCTCTCAGTGCAGACCTTGTCAATGAACCGAGCGATGAACCTCACCACGGAGTTTGCAATGTCGCTGTTCTCAGAGTCTTCAAATCCGCTCTCGGTGTCGAAGCTCTCCGCAACACTGCCGGCGATGCTGTGAAACACAACACACGATAAATATCAAATCATTTAATAATAGTAGTCCTAAGTGTTATGTCACAGAAGATGCATTGATTAAATCCCTTTTGTTTTTTTTTTGTTTTTTTGTAAAGAATCAGTATCAACAATTGGTTGATGCTGTGAAGATTTGCTAAAATGTTTTGAAGCGTGCGTTTTATTCATCTTAAACCATAGCAAATCTGTCAATGATTAGATTTTCTTATTGAATAAATATACATATTTTATGGCTGTACTTAAATGAAGCATATCATATACAATGCAGCTATTCAGGTAAGCATACAGAGAAGGTGATATGATTCTTATCTTGTTTCTTCTAATGTGTCATCTCTGATTTTATCAATATTAGAAACATGTTGCTAGGATTCTTTTATAACAGAAAAAGATGTATAAATAGAGATGACTGCAGCGCATTTGTTGCTTATTATTCTCTGTTTAACTGTTTTTCATGCTGCTTTCAAGTAGTCCTGCAACCTCAAGATTCACTATAAAAAAAAAAAAAGCAAGTCATGATACACATTATACTAGCGATCATGAGAATCACATGTAATGGAACTGTAAACATTGAAAATACTGTATAACTGACAGCGTATGAGACGATCTGGAGGTTAGGCAGTATTTTGCTTTTATGGCTAAACTGTAAACACTCAAACCTCAAGGATAAAAGTGTAACAAATTATTTCCTCCCTATAATGTTTTTCTCCTATTTATACAGCTAAAACAGTTATAAAACAAAAATGGTGTCGCTGTCAACAGTAATTTGACTGCATGTTTAATTTGACAACAAAATATTCAATACCACTGCTTCAGAAAACAATGCTAATTTCATTAGGAAAAAAAACGATAACATTTGCGGCATTTAGCAGACGTCCTTGTCCAGAGCGACGTACAAAAGTGCTTTGAGTCTCTGCAATGAATAAATCTACACTGGTACGCTAGATTACAAACTTAAGGTTAATCAGCCTACAACGCTGTTGACGGTTTTTTTTTTTACTCACCACCCCTTTAAAACTTCCTCACCACCCCTTTAAAACTTTCTGACATCTGAAAACTTAGTGATGGCATCTTTAAAACTTACTAACCGCCTCTTTAAAACCTTTTGATAGTAACTTTAAAACTAACTGACTGCCCCTTTAAGGTCTAGCACCTTACAGCTCTCGACAGGGATATGTATGAGGTATTTTAATAATACAATAAATATTGATGCTGTATTTTTCTTAGTTTTTTTTTCTTCTATCATAAAAATGTTTTAAATGATAACTTTTTTATTTTTTAATGAGCAATGAAATTAATTTTAAAGATTATTATTATTATTAATTTTTTTTTTTATTACTTAGTGTGTTATTTTTCCTGTCTCTCACTATGATAACTATGTGGATGTATAGAATTTCAGACAAAGCTGAGGAACCAATCCCCCCCCCCCCTCCCCCCTTTATTAGAGTAATATAGTAGTGCTAAAAGCTCCCAGTGTGCATGAGCAACTAAAGTGTTTTCAAAGGGCTACTGTGCAAGCCTGGCAAGAAAGAAAAAAATAATAATAATAAAAAAAGGAAATTAAATATAACTGGCTCTGGAGATATCGATTTGGCATGTCTTTTCACTTTATGCACAACATTCACTTTGTGGTTGTGCATACTATTGTAACTACAAAGCTCCGGAGTTCCCTGGTATTGTTGTTTTTGGTTGTACATAGGCTTTGCTGTGCACTGGGCCAGAACATCAGAAGATTTCACCCACTCTGCTGAGGTAGGGAGTCGGCTTTAGGGAGTTAGACGTGCCAGCTGGAGGATGTGGAGAGAATATGGCACAAATTTGAATCTCTAGAATACACATTGTGCTGATAGGACAGCCCCGAAGCTGTCAGCACCTTCCTTCGAACGGCCTTGCTTATGGAAAAAAGCATGAGCCTGTCCTTTAATAACACTTGGACTAGCATAGGGCTAATTTCATTCTATTTAATTGGCTGCTGGAGGCCGGGGAGTTATTTGAATAGGCTTGCGTCACTATTTTCCAGAAAGTCTAAAATGATAACCGCCGGACGGTAAATAAAAACCACCGTAGAGCACATCGTCTTGCCTGTTGGTGACGATGCTGTTGCTGCCACTCTCCCAGTCAGCCGCGGGCGTAGTTGTGCGGAGCAGCTTGTTCTTGCTTGTGTCCAGAGGCACAAGCAGGTAGACCATGAGACTGGCATAGTGGATGGCCTGGCTGAACACCGTGCTCTCTTCATTCTTTACCAGCTCCAACTGCTTCTCCTTGCTAAGGCTCGGCCATGCCCGCAGCTGCTCGGCTGCCAGATCCATCGCGGTGCGCTCAGATCGGGCAAGAGCCGGAACGGAAGACGAGCCTGAATCCTGATAAAACAGAAGCAGGAAGAAAGAACATATGAACGAGAGAAAACAGGAAGGAGGTTGGAATGTGCTCAATCTATGTACAGGCTGTTGAGTCTATAAATAAATATGAATACACAACTGCAGTTAAACGATTACACCAGCTCAAATTCGCAAACATTACAGGGTCAATTGATCAAATTTTAATAAAGGTAGGCAGCTGCTCTATGACTGAAGGTTCGGATTACAGGAACTGCCTGAGTAATACAGCCCAAATATTATATTTTACAGTAGATCTAGTTAGAAAGCATGCAATTAACACAACTTGAACAAAACTAATGCACCCGCATTTTGATCTTGGCCAATTAGCATTAATTTCCTCTGTGCTGAACCTTAAAGGCAGCTAACCTTATTTTTTTCGATCTTGAAACATTTAGAGGATATGCAAATCACTCTCTTTTATATGGTTCTGCACATCTAAACGCCTGATTGGCTCATGAGACTAAGATCAACAGGGGAAAGATCTGCATCCCTCTCACAGAGCATGGCCTTGTGTGCTCTCTACACACAAATATATGGTTTTGGAATATATATATTTGGTGTGTGTGTGTGTGTGTGTGTGTGTGTGTATGTGTTATTTATATATATATATATATATATATATATATATATATATATATATATATATATATATATATATATATATGTATATATTTGGTTTTGGAAGCTCAACCTTAATCTTTTTACCTTAAATCTGGCTGTGATAAGCGGCTTCTCCTCAGGGGTGTTGAGGTACAGGTCCCGGATCTGGTTCTGCACCTCGGAATAGAAGGTGGTCTCCCAGAATTGTTGACTGGTCCAGATAGGGTGCTCCTGCACGCACGTGTATGCATACTGGTTCACCCCTGGGGCCAGTTTCTGCAAGTATAAAAAGATTTTTTATAATGACACACTGGCACGATGCTTAAATTCAACAAATATAACACATGGCAAGTTAGAACTCATCAGAGCAACAAGTCAAAAAACGTCATTTTAACAGAGCCTAGGCTGAAAAGAGGAAAACAACTTGCAGCTGCCAACTGCTTCAGAGCAATTCATCAGTGTTGGTGGTGATCATTTTCTCAACACGTACAGAACTGTTTTTATTTTGAATAAAACCGGTTCAGGTGTTTTTCCGTTTCTTTTTTTTAAGTGCACGTATACGTACCAGAAAACCGTTTTTGCCAAGAAACGTTAAAGAGCTACTATAATGACTATTGTATTAATACAACTTTGCTTACACAGTAAACCATTGTTCATTCCACCAACAGTGGATCCTCCCTATTATTACATTTGTGTCCGATTTCCTTTCAGCTTTACCGAAGCACCACCCTAGAGACTCTCTTTATTATCCCAATTCCTTCTAATCCTAACAAATCACAATCAGAGACGAGACGAGTAGCACGTCTGCAAAGTGGGGTGGGGTGGGTTGGGGGGGGTTTGCAATATGTAAGAGAGGAAAAAAATTAGGAAGAAAAAAAGAAAATGATTTAGGGAAGACAACAGGGATGTGCATGGGGAAAAATATGAAAGACAAAATATCTGGCACCTTCTGCTGCAGTTTCACAAAGTATTAATTTACATTTGATTCACACGTATGGTACATACAATGTAACAAATATCTACTGATAAATATAAACGGGTATTTCCACCATGACCACAGTTAAACCAAGGTTGAAATACTGATCAGCAACAAAGCAGAGAGTTTTTGAGGTGAGTTTAATTTATTTAAATCATCACCCTGATTTGCCAGAAAGAGTGAAAGGAGCCTCCAGTGTCAGCACTGGAGAATGTCAGACTGTCTAAACAGCCATGTTTTGCACTAGAGAGAGAATCTGGTGCAGGAAAGACTGTTTATAGCTGCTATAAAAGGTTTCCTAACCTTATGGCCTAACAAACTCAAATAACCATTACAAATGTTCTGCCACCCCAGACCCTAAATATCTTTAAAGTCCAGATATACAATATACGACTACTAAAAGTGAACATTTTCTTGCTTATGTGCAACATAAATTTCTTGCACTGACTCACCAGTATAGTATAAATGAAAATAACCCACTCTATTTTATACATGCATGCTCTCTGTGAACCTTGTGTCAATCTGGAAGATTTAAAAAGCACATCCACTAGACAACATATCAAAACATCTTTGTCTGTCTGTCAGGTTTCATCAACGTCAAGTTTCTATGCACAGCAGCGCTAAGCAGTAGCGCTAAGCGTAGTAGGAAAACTAGTCAGCACTGGTGCTCAATAACAGTGTACAATAGTTGATAAATAAATATATATGTGACAGGGACACATTTTGTACTAGCACATTAATTTAAACATGCTTTATATGTGACATCCAGAGAAATGTTGCTAAAAAAAAAAAGTGCCTTTGAAAAAACCCGATACACGGAATGAAGACCCCTGAGTTAAGCCGTTCATGAGAAGAGCAAGCTGTTTGATATGCACTATAATAATAAAAGCAACCTTATTATCTTTTTGGTTTTCTGCTGTTGTTAAAAAAATAAATAAATAAATAAATATTTTGGATCATATTGCTGCAGAAAATAATGAATTGCAGGGAAGCAACAGTAACTTTGCATCGTACCAGATCCTGTGATATACCATCAAGTGAAATTTCAACAAATATGCTTCTTTGTAATGCTGTACAGAAATGTATGCATGCTTTCTCAACGCTCCCTGTCCATCACCAAGGGTTCAGAGAAACAACCCTTTGAACGCTTGTTTAAATAGTTTATGTTGCTTTACGCTGTCTGGAATGTCGGATATACACAGGGCCATAATCTATTGGACAAGATGTCCTCAGGAAACCAGACATGAACTGCTCACTGAGGCCCGCTCGCTGCGAGTGAAGATAAATCCAGAGCAATCTGGCTTTGTTCTGCTCTCTGAGTCAAGTGATCAGAAGTGATTAGAGCTGCTCCCTACTCCTGAGGATTAACCTATAACATTATAAAACATAAGCGGAGGAGTTTTGTTGTAGCGGGAGGCACACCGGGAGATCAACTATCCCAGCTCTTCATCAACATGAAGCGGACGTCTTCATGTGTATGTGTGTGTTCAGCCTCTTGTCTTGCTACAGATGTGATGGAGTCAAGATGACCTTCTCCAGTCACACAGCCTCCAGTTGTTTAGAGAATGTGAGCGTGTATTTTTGCCAGCAAAAAAGGAATGCCGAAAACATGCAGGAAAAAAAAAAAAAAAGATTAACAATGAAACAAAACTGAGAGACAATGAGTATCTTTTACAGTAAACGTGTGATTTGAGTGATTATGTGAAGGGAATGTATTGTTTGGCACGAAGAGATTCGAGTCTTATAAACAGTGAATCACTTAAGTGTGAGTATTTTTGAACTAAACTGGTGTACAAGTATTTAATTAAAGGAACAGTCTTTTTTTGTTTCATGAGCAAGAATTTCCCTGCAGAGACGAAAACACAGAAAGCCTGTTTACGCTACACTTTAATAAAATAGAGGTCTGTGCGAAGTTGTTGGATGCTTTAAATGAGCAAATGAGCAAAAATCAATTAATACCACAGTCATTTAAAAGTCAACCAAGCACTTACAGAATCTTAATTAAAGACATTGTTTACCTTGAATAAAAGGACCAATTTTATTTTTAATAGTTAAACCGCACTATAAGCACAGCATCGTTGTTTTTCTTTTTTGTTATAGATTTTTTGTTATTGTCTCTTATGTTGCACAACTAAAACAAAACTTTCCATATTCAGTCCACATATTCTATCCCTCAATTTTTTTCTGGCTTAAAGGCAAGTGCTTGTGTTTTAGACACGCTCGTCTGGTGGCTACTGAAAAGCTCATTTTGTGCAGTTTAACTAACATAACTCATATGCACTCATATGTACATGTAAATACTGATATAACTTTTGCAATATCACCAACTCTGAATTCATCCTTACCTTTGTGTAGGCAATGCTTTCAAAACGTTTCACTGGATAAGGAATTAGACTAGAAAAACTGCTGTAGTATCCCTTTAGTGCTAACAACAATTTAATGCTTCGAACTAAACTCCTTTTTTGTTTAATTTCGGGTGCCTGGCGAGGTGCTGAACGACAGAATTAAATACATTGTGCTGCAAAATATTTGTGTCTAGGAGCACTAAAAGCCATCTTGAACCAAACAACGTGGTTACAGCTATGACAGCGGACAAACAAACCTGTGTAGAGAGTACAGCGGGTCAACATGTTACGTATTGTTCTGACAAGCTCGGGCGATGGTAAGTGACTCCGGAACCCGAACCGAACGCAAACACCATGAGGTCAGGAAGTGGACAGCTTAAGGCACGCAGGAGTCAGAGGAGCAAGGCGATGTGTGCTTTGAGGAATAAAACAGCTCGACAAACAAAACCTTCAAATCCCCTGTTGCACAAACTGTGACCGAAAGAATGCAAACAAACGCGCTGCGCTGCGCTGGCTAAAGGTCAGCTATCGCCAATGTGGAGTCTGGGACTAAGCAACATGGCATGTATTATTCATTAATCAGTGTAAAAGATTAAATACATGCTCCTGTGAACTAAGTGTCTGCATGAACACATAGTAAATGGGAAATCTCGGTGCCACTGATCACCCTGAGATACATAACTCATTAATATTGTTTTTGTTTAAATATTTCTGAAGAGGCGGCAAATATTCAGCCTTTCATTGAAACCTACATCCTAATAGTGACATGTGCACTTCCTTCATTTGAACTAATAATATATGTTTATTCAACAGCAAATATTTGATCATTTTAGTATCAACAACTATAACATTACACTTCTATTCCTGGTATTTTCACAAACAACTTTTAAGTGAGCATTTCTGCTGGATATTCTGTTACAGAACAAATGACTCAATACAGCATTATTCTAAAAAAATAATAATAAAATAAAAAAAAAAAAAAAAAAAAAAAATTCAGAGGCATCTAAAAGTAATAATAGAACAAGGCCAAAAGCACCTATCACACTGCTTTTACAGTAAGCACCATGTTATCTGTTATCTTCATCATTTTAGTTACTTTGCAACACTGGAATATAAGCAATAAAATATTTTTGTTTAACATGCCATAAACGGTCTCATATTCACCCTTAAAAAAATAATACATCTTTTCCACCAGACCCTCCTTATTGTTTTGTTTTCACTTTCAGTCTGAAGTCTTGGCACGTTTTTTTTATTAAATAGTGATTTTTATATTCTTCCCACAGGAGACCCAAAAATCTATTTATATAAGCTTAAAAACAATCTGAAAAGAGTCTTGTCCAGTTCCAGAAGTTTAAACAGTGGCCAGGGTGCTGAAGTGCTTCCTGTGCACTATGGCATGTAGACCTTGACCACAGTGGGTAACAGGGAAAGATGACAAAAGCTCTGGAGGACTGCCAAGCTCACTCGGCAAAACCTGGTGAGAGGGTAAACCGCATGAGCAGATGCTTTTACAGCACATTCAAAACAGCTAGAGGCTGTGGCGGAGGCGGCGACATTCGTTATTCTACGGCAGTAAAAATGCCTTCAGCTACCGAGCTGCCGAACGTCGTAAAACCGGGACGTAGCTCTGTAGTCGAGATCCCAGCATGGACAAAAATAACACATAAAAATGATTTTACTGGCTAATTATCTAAATATTTGGGACCCACTGTAACGAAAATAAATATGTGTAAGGACACTGGTTAAAGTAAGAGTGATCTGGTTAATAGGGCTATAAATTGTAGGCAAGTCAGACTGTGACCTTTGTTTTTTTTTGTTTTTTATGTATGCAGGCAGGCTTTGAGAAAAGTGATAAAACTTTGGGCCTTGTATTTTTTCCCCTGGATGAGCAACGCAACATTACTCAAACACACACACACACACACACACACACACACACACACACACACACACAGCCACGTGGACGGCATCTGCTCACAGTAATTGAATGAGCAGAATCAACAAGCAGCCAGTGAGCCATGAGTAAGATCAATTAGTGAAAGTCAGTGTGTGTTTGTCTCTGAACACTCTGAACTACCGGTTGAGAGGTTACTAAGTGAACTGATTGGCAGGACCATGCAAGTTTGTTTTGTCTCCACCTCGCACTTTGAGGGCATTTTAATTTTTTTTTTATTAAACTTGAAAACATACACAACAATGGCAGTTGTATAAAAATAAACTAGAGTTAGCACTGTGGCTACCCACTCCGACTGGAAATATGCATAAAAACGCAGAAATAAAAAAATTAAATAGTGCTAACATTAGCTGCTAAGCTGAAAGTGGCTAGTAGCTAACACTATGCATTCTTTAGCGTTTTATTTTCAGCTTCAATAATTTCTTTTAAAAGGAGAAAATTCTGACAATTCCACATATCGAGGGGGTGAATGAATTAATCTGTATTACCCAAATGGAAATTATTTATTTTTCCATTTATTTAATTTAATCGATCTACTTATAGAATGATATTAATGAGTCAACCACTGATTGATATCTATTAAAATTATCATGAGCCCAAAATCCTCTTTTTAATGACTTAAAAAAAAATCTCAGAAATAAGGCCACGGGTCTTGAAGCAAGTTAGAATCAGTAGTTTGTTCATTTATTCCTCTCAAAATGTTTCGCTTGCCATTGAACTGATGCTGAACTGTATGTTCATGTAGACACCAGCAAGCGGTAAACAAAACAAGTTTCTAACAGAGCGCACGCTCTACCCTGATTGGTGGCTCGCTGTGTACTTTACCAGTTATGTTTTTGTCCACTCATTAACAAAACGGAACGACTGATTTCGCAAAATGCGGTTGAGTAAAAAGATATTTCATTTTGAAATGTAGTGAAAAAGTCAAATGAGAGTCTCCCCAAATGGAAATACTTCAGTAAAGTACAAACACGTGAAAAAGCTACTTAAGTACAGTAACGAATTACATTTACATCGTTGCTGTCCATCACTGTTCCTTATGTTGTGTGCAGTAACATTTGGAGGCATAATATACAGTGTCAATATGCCATATCTTATGTAGTGTACAAAAAAAAAGGGGGAACAGAAAGACATTTAAAGATTTGTGCAAACTTGGATTATAAATGTAAGACCATGTTAAACTAAGAAAATGGGGTTAGATAAAAGAGAGAACATGACCATAGAAGAGTTTATAGGGCAGAGCAATATTTCTGTTTGGTTTTGTCAGACTCTCTACAGTAAACAAAGCAAGAGAAGATGCGAGCTGAGTGGTAGAATAACTTTTATGTGGTCAGTTTTGTAGCTGTAGCACTGGCTAATGACTTGCTCGAATTCTGTGAGGTAAAAGGAATAGCATTAATTACTGCCATCAATGACATGAGGGTTTAAACACAGCAGGTTCTCATAAGGACACTATTCACACTCAGTGATGCAGGTGTCCTCGATTGACCTGCCTCGGACTCCTGGTTAATCTTCCATCCATGTTAAAACTATAAACACGATTACATCACGCTCCAATGGCACGGCGTGACCCAACAGTCCAACCCTGTACACCTGGAAACAGGAAGAGAGAATTATCCAAACCAGGATTTCTGATCCTTCTATCATGTCCTCCTCTCACCTCTGTATCTCAGTTTAGTGTCAAAAGAGGAGAAGAGACAGAATACACAAAAAAGTTTAGTGCCTTGATCTCCTGCCAAGAGTGCTTCAAGAATCCAGTAACACACTGGATGCATAAGTACAGTCCTGGGAGCTGAAGTAATGGGGGGGTATGAGAAGGACGGCTGTGCAAATGTTTGCAAAAATTTCCTGCCTCAGCTTTAGGTGAAAGATTGATAACGCAAGGAATAAATCACGGGCCTAGCCTTGATCTGCCTGCGTAAGCAAACGTGAATACAAACATCATTCGTTTGGAAAGCTGGGAGAAATTGGATTCATGAAACGTGGACAAGCACGCAAAGGTTTCAAGATTTCATTAATATCTCAAGCCCATATCAGAAATGTCTCATTTTATACAAACTTTGTAGTATGTCCTCTTTAAACATCACTTTTAATCCGTTTTTTCTTGTGTAACGCAGAACAGGAATGACAAGAAATTCATGTTGAAGAATAGTTTTCAGATGTCTGAAGGCAGCACAGCTGGTCAGTATACTTGTGATTTTAAGCTGCATTCTCAATAAAGAGGGGAAAAAAAAGTTCTGCAATGTTCTGGTTGCGGAAGTACACATCATTAACTGTCTTACAAACAAATTACACGATTTGTGTGTGATTGACCCCCACCACCCCCCACACACACACACACACACACACACACACACACACATCCCACAAACCCCCCCACCCCGACGGTGTGCCGAGAAAAAGTGCTTGTTGATTCTGTGGGGATTCTAGCCTCAAATCGCAGATGCACTCACTGCTCATGTATTCCGGAGAAAAATCAAACTCAGATTTCCTTCTGGCTGCAAGAAGACGATGCAGATGAACAGAAAAAAAGGTATTTTTGACTGACTGCATATGGCAGGCGCCCTTATTCAGAGCGACTTACAATTATTTTATTTATACACCTGATAAGTTGAGGGTTGGGGCCTTGCTCAAGGGCACGTCACTTATAACCTGAAGGCAGCAAGATCTGAACTTACAACCTCCAAATCTTAATCAACTTAATCTCTGGGCTATTATTTAATTGTCTTCAATAAAAATTGGCCTTGAACTAAAGAGTGATGCAGCAGTGCTTGAGCTTTTTAGTTATCCTGATCTGTCAAAAAAAATAAATAAAAACCAGCTTCCAAAGCTTTAAATTTGATGCTAATGCCAGACTCGGTGCCATCACAGCTCACTATGAACATGAAGCAAATTCAATGTTGTTTTGCATTCTGGGACTCTACCAGTGTTTTTACACCAGTATTAAGCCTATAGTGGACCAGGCCCTCTTAATAAACACTAAGACAAAAAAAAAAAAAGTAAACTAATAGCAAAGTGAATAGAAAACAAAACTGAGTTCTGTGAAAGTGTGGGTTGCGTTGGCCCTCAGCCGCAGGGCAGATGTGCCGCAAAATATTTAAGGGATTTCATTTGAGGACAGAGCAGGTGCTGTTGTTGTGGAAAGGAAACAGGAATCGCTCTGAATAACTTGGTTACATCAGACATCCCATAGGCAAGCAGTGAGTCACTCTGTCAATACACACTCTCTCACATACTCAGAGCAGGGAAACTGACAGAGATCCATTGTGTCTATGTCTGTGAGAACTGTGTGGACACTGTGGTCAGTTAATCTGGTCACACAGAGTCATGGTAACTCAGCATCCGAGCACAAATATATAAATAAACAAATACATAAATCCTGGCAGTGTTCCTGTTATGAACATGCTTATTTACTCATCCATTCTTGACTTGGATTTTCTCACGTTGCTTTTTTCCAGTGGTGGACAGTAAAGAAGTGAATGCAATTCGTTATTGTACTTAAGGCGTTTTTTCACGTATCTGTACTTTAAAGTATTTCCGTTTGGCGAGACTTTTACATTAACTTCACTACATTTCAAAGTCACATATCTTACTTTTTACTCAATCGTGAAATCAGTCGTTCCTTTTTTATTTATGAGTGAATAAAAGCATAACTGGTCAAGCAGCAAGCCACCAATCAGCAAGCCAATCAGGGTAGGGCTGGGCGATATGGCCTAAAAAAAAATCCCTGATTTTTTCACAAAAAATCCGATTCGCGATTTAAATCGATTTTTTTTCCCCCTGCTTAAAATCAATCTGCATATGACAAAGAAAATGTTAAAAAAAAAAAGTTTTAACTTAATTAAATAAAGTTTATTTACCCTTCTGGGATTATAACCCACTTTGGGTTAAAGAGCAATCAGAAACAACAAGCCAAAAATACAAGATGGCAGGCCCTGCCATTGTAAATTGTGAAAATAGAACGTAACATGAATGAGCAAACCTATAAAGAAAAATGTTTTATGAGTGTTTAAATGTGGAACATGATTGATAATGCACCTGAGGGTTTGAGTGATTTTGCCTTTACTTTTCTCCAAAGCTCCACAGTAAAATGAGATCAAATTTAACAGAGTAATAGACAGGGACACTGTAAATAAAAATAATTTGAAAGATTGAGCAAACCTATAAAGAAAAATGTTTTATGAGTGTTTGAAAGTGGAACATGGTTAAAAATGCAGTGACGCTTGGAGTGATTTTGCCTTAACTTTTCTTAAAAACTCCACAGTAAAATGAGTTGAAATTTGAAATAAGAATATAATAGAGAGGGAGATTCTAAATAAGAATTTATTTGAAAGATTGAGCAAATCTCAAAAAAATGTTTTATGAGTGTTTGAATATGGTGATTCAAATGCTCTGATTTTTCTGTTTCTTAACGGAAACGCCATTGTGAAGCGTCTTTACATCTATTTTGACCGCTCCCACCACCCGTACCGTAAGTGCACGATTAGACGCGCAACACTAAACAAAGTGCGGCTGCTTAACCGTGTATTTTCAAGATGCGGCTGTCTTAACCGCAGTCTTCTGCTGCCGCTGTCTTGTTTATTTCGTAGGGTCCTACATCTCTCCCACCCGACAGCATGTCTCTGTTTGAGGTGCTGCAGTAAATTGGTGGTACTGCTACCTTTGCTTGCTCGCTGCCATGTTGTTTGTGTATCTCTATGGCAAACGCGCGGTGGGAGTGCTGCGTTCGTTCGAAACTATGGGAGCCCAGAGGGGAGCGTCGGCGGACATTAAAGAGAAACCCGATTTTTATTAAAACAGATCGATGTAAACTACACATTCGAGTTAATCGATTTATCGGCCAGCCCTAAATCAGGGTAGAGTGTGTGCTCTGTATTGAACTTGTTTTGAGTGTCGCTTGACAGTGGAGGATTTAGGCATAGGCGACATGGGCAACCCGCCAGGGCAGCATCTTGCGATCATGTGGTGTTGTTTTTTTACCACTCATTTGCATGGTCGCATCAATTCTTATATCATGTCACATATCATTGGGTGATGTCATCTCAGCTTTCAGGGTTTCCAGTGGGAGATCTGACATCACATCAGGTCACAATAAGAGCAAATTAAAATTATGGATAACAAAAAAAAAAAAAGGGTCTAAACCCTCAGGAAAAAAATTCAGAAAAAGAGGAAAGATATACGGGGGAAACGTGCAAAAGATAAAGGTGTATGCAGCTCTATCACTCATCTCGTTATGAGTAAAGTCAAAGATAATGCATTTAATAAAACAGGTGAAAAACTGTATGTCACATATATGCTTTAACACAACAATATTTTGAGCTGCATAACATCATTTATAGTATGTAGTTTAATATAATGTGTGAAGCAACGAAACAATTACAACCTAACTAGTCTAGTTTACTAATTAAACTGCAATTATTGATTTGGTTACCTTTTATTGAGGTGATGTCATGAACGTTTTGTGATATTGTACTGAAAAGGTCCTAAACTGAAGTCAGTAAGAAGAATCTCTAGTGCAGCTTAAAAGGCTCATTTAAAACACATAAGCTTATAGATTTTGTATGTATCTTTTGGCTACAATTAGCCAAGAAGTTTTATGGTTCTTGGTTCTGCAAGTTTAATAAATAGTGCACAATGACGTGTATTTAATCGTGAAATAAATACATGTAGGTTGCTATTAATACATGATAAGGAGAAATGTATCCAAATTTCTGAAATGCTCTTAGAATGGTAGCTAAAGCAGAGAGGAGCTTTTTAAACCTGAAACTAATCAATGGGGAGAAGTTGGGTCATGGCGTCGTTCACCCGGGGTGTCAATCAAGCCACTGCCGTTAGGCGTCAGTTCAACAGCAAGCAGGAGATTTTGAGAGTAATAAATGATGGAAAAAAATATATACACACACCATATATATATATATACATACACACACACCATATATACAGTATTGTTCAAAATAATAGCAGTGCAATGTGACTAACCAGAATAATCCAGGTTTTTAGTATATTTTTTATTGCTACGTGACAAACAAGTTACCAGTAGGTGCAGTAGATTCTCAGAAAACAAACAAGACCCATCATTCATGATATGCACGCTCGTAAGGCTGTGCAATTGGGCAATTAGTTGAAAGGGGTGTGTTCAAAAAAATAGCAGTGTGGCATTCAATCACTGAGGTCATCAATTTTGTGAAAAAACAGGTGTGAATCAGGTGGCCCCTATTTAAGGATGAAGCCAGCACTTGTTGAACATGCATTTGAAAGCCTGAGGAAAATGGGTCGTTCAAGACATTGTTCAGAAGAACAGCGTACTTTGATTAAAAAGTTGATTGGAGAGGGGAAAACCTATAAAGAGGTGCAAAAAATTATAGGCTGTTCAGCTAAAATGATCTCCAATGCCTTAAAATGGAGAGCAAAACCAGAGCGACGTGGAAGAAAACGGAAGACAACCATCAAAATGGATCGAAGAATCACCAGAATGGCAAAGGCTCAGCCAATGATCAGCTCCAGGATGATCAAAGACTGGAGTTACCTGTAAGTACTGTGACAGTTAGAAGACGTCTGTGTGAAGCTAATCTATTTTCAAGAATCCCCCGCAAAGTCCCTCTGTTAGAAAAAAGGCATGTGCAGAAGAGGTTACAATTTGCCAAAGAACACATCAACTGGCCTAAAGAGAAATGGAGGAACATTTTGTGGACTGATGAGAGTAAAATTGTTCTTTTTGGGTCCAAGGGCCACAGACAGTTTGTGAGACGACCCCCAAACTCTGAATTCAAGCCACACTACACAGTGAAGACAGTGAAGCATGGTGGTACAAGCATCATGATATGGGCATGTTTCTCCTACTATGGTGTTGGGCCTATTTATCGCATACCAGGGATCATGGATCAGTTTGCATATGTCAAAATACTTGTAGAGGTCATGTTGCCTTATGCTGAAGAGGACATGCCCTTGAAATGGTTGTTTCAACAAGACAATGACCCCAAACACACTAGTAAACGAGCAAAGTCTTGGTTCCAAACCAACAAAATTAATGTTATGGAGTGGCCAGCCCAATCCCCGGACCTTAATCCAATCGAGAACTTGTGGGGTGATATCAAAAATGCTGTTTCTGAAGCAAAACCAAGAAATGTAAATGAATTGTGGAATGTTGTTAAAGAATCACGGAGTGGAATAACAGCTGAGAGGTGCCACAAGTTGGTTGACTCCATG
>JAAIIK010000019.1:6960707-6974509 GCA_014706435.1 Silurus glanis | reverse complement strand
TTTTTTTTTACCATTGATCCATAAGTGCATTTGTGAGGTCAGACACTGATGGTGGACGAGGAGGCCTGGATCACAGTCTCCGCTCTAATTCATCCCAAAGGTGTTTTATCGGGTTGAGGTCAGGACTCTATGCAGGAAAGTCAACTTTTTCCACACCAAACTCACTCATCCATGTCTTTATGGACCTTGCTTTGTGCACTGGTGCAGTCATGTTGGAACAGGAACGGGTCGTCCCCAAACTGTTTCCACAAAGTTGGGAGCGTGAAATTGTCCAAAATGTCTCGGTATTAAGTATTAAGAGTTTCTTTCACTGGAACTAAGGGGCCGATCCCAACTCCTGAAAAACAACCCCACATCATAATCCCCCTTCATTCAGACAAGTAGGGTTCTCCTGGCAACCTCCAAACCCAGACTCGTCCATCGGATTGCCAGACAGTGAAGCGTGAGTCCTCACTCTAGAGAACACTCCACTGCTCTAGAATCCATAGAGAACACTCCACTGCTCTAGAGTCCAGTGACGGCGTTCTTTACACCACTGCATCCGATGCTTTGCGTTGCACTTGGTGATGTAAGGCTTGGATGCAGCTGCCTGACCACGAAATCCCACTCCATGAAGCTCTCTACTCACTGTTCTTGAGCTAATCTGAAAGCCACATGAAGCAACTGCTGACCTGCTCTGTGATTATATAATATAATTGTAATATATTTATAATACCACTAACAGTTGACTGTGGAATATTTAGTAGCAAAGAAATTTCACGACTGGACTAATTGCACAGGTGACATCCTATCACGGTACCACGCTGGAATCCACTGAGCTCCTGAGAGCAACCAGTTCTTTCACAAATGTTTGTAGAAGCCGCCTGCATGCCCCAGTGCTTGATTTTATACACCTGTAACCATGTAGGTGATTGGAACATCTTAAAAACAACAGTAGAACTCACGGCTATGTTTAATAAAGAAAATATTTTCACACACAATGCGAAGGGAACTCAAGGGATTGTGACTAAACAGCTGTGAAGCCTTAAGAAAACCACTTATCAGTGAGGTTAATCGAAATATAAAACTTTAATTTGGTAGGGAGCTTAAAGATTGGACTCTGGAGCAATGGAAGAATGTCATGTGGTCTGATAAGTCCAGATTTACCCTGTTCCAGAGTGATGGGCACATCAGGGTAAGAAGAGAGGTGGATGAACCCATCATGCATATTCCAAGATGACAATGCCAGGTTTCATCAGGCTCAAATTGTGAAAAAGTGATTCAGGGAGCATGAGACATCATTTTCACACATGGATTGGCCACCACACAGTCTAGACCTTTGAATCTTTGGGATATGCTTGAGAAGATTTTTTTTTTTTTTGGTCCGACTCTCCCATCATCAATACAAGATCTTGGTAAAAAATTACTGCAACTCTGGATGGGAATAAATGTTGTGACATTGCAGAAGCTTATCGAAACAATACCACAGTAAAAGTGCCACAATCAAAGATAAAGGCGGACCAACTAAATCTTAGTGTGTGACTTTTTTTTGGACAGGCATAGTGAGAAAGAGCCACATGGGTCTTTTTTTGTTACATTTCTCTTGTCTAGTTTGTCAAATTGATCTTATGCCTCGGCCAATTTATGAAAGTCAACATATGTTATATGACATGCAAACATCACAAATTTTGCTTAGTGAGGTCATTAGAAAAAATGTACAAGAGCTGATTCACTGTATTTAATTGTAACTGTATGCTACTATGGTTACAGTTGTTTGTAATTGCGATTAAACTGACAGACCAATCATAATCGGCTAGTCAGACTGACCATTGTATAATCAGAATTAAACACTCCGAAACTGTGCTGCTTCTCCACCTCGTATATAATAACACATTCTTTTCCTATAAATAACAAGAAAAAAAATATATACAAAAAAACCCCCACACCACCACAGTATTCCTACAAGTGACATCTGTACTAGTCATTTCTCATGACATCATTTTGAAACCATAGGAAGAGCTGAGCGCAGTGTGCACTTACCCGATAAAAGACTGTGGTCAGTGGAAGCAAAGCTGCAGCCACTGTATACTCTTCAGAATTGGAGCAGTCCTGTGGGCAGAGATAATAAGAGTGGATGACTAACGAGATAAATATATATATATATATATATATATATATATATATATATATATATATATCTGATATTAGGCACAAGAAAATATTCCTGTTACAACAACGCAGTGGGTCACATTATTAAAAAGAAAAAAATATTTTTGTACTTTATAGCTACACTCACACTTCCTAACAATTCTTGGCCTTATCAGAGTTCTGGCAGGAACACTGTGCATTAGCTCACTGTGCTTCCACATGCACTTATATAAACTTTTCTATGACTCACTTGTTCGTATAAAAAAAATAAAATAAAAGATACAATCAACAAAGTAACAACATGTTTATGAACTTTTGACACAATGTTGATGGAAATGTGCGACTCGAAATAAACACAATACTCTGTATTATTATCTCATTTTATCTTAATATGTACCACAAAAAAAGACAATCATTAATAAACTTACTGTAAATGTGTGCTGATTATGACAAATCGCTAAGTATAAAATTACGTAAACATGCTTGAGTTTTTATTCATTAAGATTCTCTACATTTACAGAAAAAAGTAAATATTTTTATTACAATAACATTGTCAGAAGACACATGTATCACGACAGATACCCAGGAATTACATACAAGTTTGCTTTTTGGCAGATGGACATTAATGTTATTCACAAATCGCTGAACGTTTCACTACAACAATCTTTCAACTATCTTCCAGCTTCTCCCATTAGGGGTCGCCACAGCGGATCATTTGTCTCCATACCCCTCTGTCCTCTACATCTGCCTCTTTCAACACAACTACATGCATGTCTTCCCTCAATACATCCATGAACCTCCTCCTTGGTCTTCCTCTTTTCCTTCTTCCTGGTGGCTCCATCCTCAGCATTCTTCTACCAATATACCTCATGTCCCTCCTCTGCACATGTCCAAACCATCTCAATCTCGCCTCCCTCATCTTGTCTCCAAAACGTCCTACATGTGCTGTCCCTCTAATAAACTCATTTACAACTACACTAAATAAATACCAAATGTGAATAAATAAATAAATAAATAAACATTCTTGTTCAAATTCTTGATATCGAGTTTCGCTGACGTTTACAAAACTGTGGACGATATAAGAAATGATCTTTTTAGAGATGATTTAAAATGTACTAAGAAAATGAAACTGATAATAAAAGTGTCCATTTAGAAAACTACGAGAAGCACAAATGCCTGCAAATATCGGTGAGTCAAGAATCATGGTGTAAAAAGATCACAATGCATCTTCAGATTCTTTAAACAGAAGAGCAACATAAATAGCAGTTAAACAAATAAGTAAATGATCTGTGGAAGAAAAAGCATCTGGAGACAGAACGCCTGTGACAAATAGCTGGATTTACTACAACATAAATAAGGAGCATCATCCAGGAAATGGAAAAGGCTTCACAATTATGTAACGATTGATATTTCTTGACACAAAGATGTCAAAACTGGTTAGATCTGCTTGATTTGTATTTTAGGCATGGAGCATTTTTTAAGTTCCCTTGTGCTGTCGATAAAACACCCTTTTTTACAAAGGAAACAAAAAATGTCTTCCCTCTCAAAAAAAAAATAAATAAAAAAAAGCTACAAGACTGGAATGTAAGGAAAGAAACAAACGCAAAACAGAAGTGAAGAACATGAAAGCCATGAAAGCCACTGATTCCCCCCTCCGCAACACCCCCAACACCCCCCATAGACCAAGTGTGCAACAGATTTTCCCCTAAGTGTCTTACAAGGCTGTTATATAACGCACAGCACTGTTTATATGAATTCCAGAGAGAGAAAAAAGAATGTTTCACAGCTGAAGAATAGCAGTTTGTATATCCATTGATAATCAACTATCCTACAATTTGTATAATTCTTTAAGCTGATAAACTCTGGAACCTTTTTAGAATCCCAGAAACTGCTGAACGCAAAATTAGACTTGGATTTAAATAACAACAACAAAAATCGACAATAAAAATCAAATTTGATTTTAGCATGCATCCATTCACATTAATGGAATTAACTCATCGTATCCAGAGTGACTTATTAATGATCGCACTTATACAACTGAGCAGTTGAGGGTTAAGTGCCTTGCTCAAGGGCCCTGTAGTGGCAGCTTAGCGATTACAGCCTTCACACTTTTTCACTGCTTTTACACTTATTCATTTGTTTGTCAATTTCAAACAATTACAAATGTGCCCCGGGTTCAATTCCCGGTCAGGGAACCGACCCCAGCCATTAGGGTTGCACAAGCCAGTGCACTCTTAGTGCCGGTCCCAAGCCCGGATAAATGGGGAGGGTTGTGTTAGGAAGGGCATCCAGCGTAAAAACATGTGACCAAATCAAACAGGCGGATCATGAATTCGGATGATCCGCTGTGGCGACCCCTAATGGGAGAAGCCGAAAGAAAGAAAGAAACAGTAGCCTTAGTCGGATTGGATCAGTTTACCCGATTATATATTTTTTCTTTTTACGTTTCTCAGGGGTGAATATCGTGCATTGTCCCAGTGTTTTCTATGAACTTGTACATTCATACCATGTGATCTATGATCATGCTTCATTCACAACTTCCATACGTTTGCAGAGACACTGGATTTTATTCTAAAGTAAAAGCTTTGGAAAGTGTTTATTGTATGAGGAGGAACACTCGATTAAATACGCCATGTAACAGCACCCAAATGTATAGTTTTTCCCCTCAACGTGAGGCAGCAGCTGCAAATGAAATATTGCGTATTTGAACAGGAACGAAATCTTTTATATGAGCAATGAGTTTGAGGAAAAAACACCATAAAAAATGTTTTGGGTTTTTTTCCTAAGAGAAGGACAAAAACACTGACAGCTAATCCAGCCTGAAATACAGTGTCCTTTAAAAGAAGCATTTACTCCAGGCAGGGCTGCAACAACTAATCGATAAAATTGATAATGAAATTCATTGTCAACGAATGCCGTTATCGATTAGTGGGGCTGCTCAAGTTACAGGTTAGCGTGACGGTAAACGAACACAAAAACAGAAAACACACTGGTGTCAGGGATGAAGGTGAAACATCAGCACTGGAAGCAGAAACTGTATAATCCTCATCATGTGAAAATAGTACAAATGAATGAAGGGCTATTGTGTAAACTGTTTGTAACTTTGTGACAGTCGCACTGGATCTGTTCCGTCGTGACTCGCGAGCATCAGTTTGCGCAGTAACCTCTCAGGTAACAGTAACTTCTCTATTTTTAAACGTGATTTACTGCGGCTTTACTACTTTACTTGCAAATGCTTGTTTCCAATGTTTGTATATTTAATTTATGCATATATCATTTAAATATCATACAAAACTTAAATTCATTATATTATAGATGCTTATATCTTCAAAACTGAGCAAAATGTCTATTTTTTTATGCATGGTTGTCAACTTGTCATCTGCAATCATTAAAAACATTGCAAATGTTGATGCATGGGATAAAAAACTCTAATCTGATTGGTTAAAAAGTGCTGATCATTTTTTTTAATAGAAGCTGACAGAAGTGCAGCTACAAAAACACAGGTTTATATTAATCCACTTGTTCAAATACAATATTCTTTTTTTTTTTTTTTTTTTTGGTAACAATAAAAATCAATACTAAAGCCCTATTCAGAGAGGATTAGACAGACATCATGTTCGAGGATAATTTCCTATATCACAGGAGCCCTGTGTGATTTTATTTCCACTCGAATTGGCCACGTCTCTATTTTTCTCTGTCCTCAGAGATAATTACAGGTCGAAGTACCTGCTGTTTTTCCACCAAAAAAAAAATACAAAAACTCAGCACCTGTCTGATCATTTTAGCGCAGTTCATATACACACTTCTTTGAGTTTCTTTGCTGATGTTATCTCACGTTAGGAAAAATAAGGATGTTTTTGACTCATGTTGCTTGCCGATATTAAATACTTTCCAGGGGAAAAAAATGTCTTTAAAAAAGGGACCTGGGAAAGCATTTTCAGGATGAAAAAGAAAATAAAATCATTTAAAAAAAAGCATGCTGGACGTCAGCTTGAGGATTTATTGTGATCCTGAGTGACCGTCGAAACATCTGGGTTAGTAGAAATGACCCGCTAGAAACCCGTACCTCATGTGGTCATTTTATTGCTGTCCGTATATCATAGTTTTATCATTGAGGAGTAAACGTTGAAAAGGCCACATTTTCAGTGATGAGATGTTTAACATTTTAAGAAGTCGTTTCCAGTATCAGTGCTTTGAATCGGTTGCAGTGCTGTAAAATTTCTAGAAAATGGAAGAAAAGAATGTTGGTATTTTTTTTACAAGTCAACTCAGATGTATTTACATGTAAGTGCATACATGGAAGTTTTTTTTTTTATCAATTGTTACAGCAAAGCGTACGTCTGATCAGTACATCCAAAAATACATCCTGATAAGCTGCAATGGCTTGAAGCCTAAAGAGAGTTTTACGAATGTGGAGTTAAAATCTTTTAATGGAAGTCAGTAGTCATTTTGGCCATCTTAAGCTTCTGGAACAGGAACACCATGATTCAATAAATCAGGTAGAAAAACTGTTTGCACTTAGTACATGCTATATTCAGAAATTTTGGCTGATAATCAGAAGAGGAAGAAGAAGAAGAGAAAGAAGAAGAAGAAGAGTTGGAGGAGGAAGAGAAAGTAGAAGAGGAATCTTAAACAGGAAAACGGATAGTAGTCGTTATTAATGAAACAAAAGTATAACTAGAAAAAAAAATATGAAAGAAGTAAAAAAAAAAAAAAAAAAAGCAAAAGCAGAAAATCAAGAGCCCAATTATGCAGAACAGTCATGCAATAGATTACAAGAGTGAACTTGTTTTACAATCGGCCAACATGAACTTTTAGATCAACGATTTCTCAATAATTAACACCACGATGCTTTATGGGAAATCAGAGAGAGTCAGAGTTTCTGCTGCTGGTTAGAGGTTATATTAGGAACCGATCAAAACACTCCGATGTGAATTAGACCAGATTGGACAGTTAATGTTGGACACTGATTCGTCTTTGATGCTCAAGACATGGCTTTAATAAAGGGCTGAATTGAACCAATCAGCATACCGTGACACTCCACTGGCCAGAAAACATCCAGGTTATTAAATTCATCCTGCTTCAAACAGGATGAGGGTAAAAAAATCTGCATGCAAAATGTGAAATTCTTAAAAGAAATAAAAAAAAATATGCCAGTCCAGGAATAGATAGACAAACAGACAGACAGTAAACGCCACAGTAAACGTGCATAATCGAGACACCTCGCCTTAGCAGTTAAGAGCTGAAGTGCAGACTAACTGAAAAAACTACTGTTTCCTGTGAGCTGCAGCACGTATGATTCTTTTACTCAGCTACACAGGAATGCAGGACGAGCTCATGTGTCCATGAGTCAGGTTGCTTTGAGTCCATAGAGTACGTGCTCCTAAAGAACTGTCTGCACGAGTGTGTGTGTGTGTGTGCTTCTCGACATGCATTACACCATGTGACCCAGTTCCCTCTGGCCCGTTGACTTTTGTACACACTAAGGCTGGGAAATAAAGACGGATCAGCTTCCTGTACTGCTGCTTCACCGCATTACTTCACACTCTTTCGAGGTTCTGAGAAAAATACGTGTGCCGGGGTGCAAAAATAGCACAATGACCTCTAAAAACCAGGTGCTTCATGACAAGCCTGTGCAAAGCTTTCCTGTATATTTGTTCGCCTGCAATATTTGCTCAGTGAACTGGTGAATAACATCCAGTCATCCGCAGTTGTTTGTTCAGCCAGCATGAATAAGTGAAAGACCAGGGCTGATGGTGCTGCGTGAGGTTTACCTGTTGCTACAAAAAGTCAAATAGTTTGCAATAGGAATGATCTCTATCACAGCTTTCCAGTACACTGTCTCTGTGTTACGCACACGGACAGACACAAAGAGAGAGAGATATTATCTCAGTAAGTGAATGCTGTAAAAGGATTTATAAATTAAACAGTGACTGGAATGAGAGAAGATTAAAAAAAAAAGATTCCCGAGTGCTTTTTTTTTTTTTAAAAGCTTTTAATCACTATTCTGTCTAAGAATAGCTAGTCTAGTCCTAATTCGTTCATCAAAAATACTCTCAAAGCGTGTTTAAGACACAGAGGAAGTTACTGACAAATAACTATTTCAAACATTTGACCTTACTGTGACCTTGACCCTGATTGGGGTCATTCCACACTGATAAGTTCATCTGTTGGTTATAATAATAACTGTATCAAAATTTGGATAGCGTTTAAGATCCTGTTTTTGAGAGATTATTGAAGGGACACATTTGAAAAAAATAAGTGTGAGCATTACAAAGGCTTGATGAATAAGGTTTTTTTTTTGTTTTTGTTTTTTACACATTCGTATCTACACATGTATTTTTAATGCACCTTTAAAGAGCCAGAATTGAAAAAAATTTTGTTTTGAAATTAAAACCTTTTTTACCCTTTTTAATCTAAAATGGAACATATATAAATATATCAGTGGCGGGCCGTGCATTTGGTACCCGGGCATTCAGTGAGGACGTACCCAACTTTATCCACATCTTAATACACCACTATCACGTCGCAATTATAGAAACCATCAATACTGTACAAAAACGCAATATAACAACACGTGGCATTACAGAGAGAGAGGCATTTCACATATGTAGGGTGAAAACCATTTTTTTACTAAAGCAAGAAACCCAGTTAAGAAAACTCCAAACCTCTACACTACAACTGCAACTGTGCCACCTACATCATCTGGAGACCACTTATCAGTGAGGCTAATCGAAATATAAAACTTCAATTTGGTAGGGAGCTTAAAGATTGGACTCTGGAGCAATGGAAGAATGTCATGTGGTCTGATAAGTCCAGATTTACCCTGTTCTAGAGTGATGGGCGCATCAGGGTAAGAAGAGAGGTGGATGAACTGATGCACCCATCATGCTGAGTGCCTACCGTACAAGCCTGTGGGGGCAGTGCTATGATCTGGGTTCAGCAACGTTATGTGCCCCAACAATGAGGTCAGCTGACTACCTGAATATACTGACTGACCAGGTTATTCCATCAATGGATTTTTTCTTCAATGATGGCACGGCATATTCCAAGATGACAATGCGGTGACAAAGACGGTCCAACAAAATATTAGTGTGTGACTTTTGTTTTGGACGGGCAGTGTATATATGTGTTAAACATACACACGCACACACACGCACGCACACGCACGCACACACACGCACACACACGCACACACACACCCACACACACCCACACATACATACATACAGTGGTGTGAAAAAGTGTTTGCCCCCTTCCTGATTTCTTATTTTTTTTTGCATGTTTGCATAAATGCATTTATAACCTTTTCCAGACTGATAGGCTCATTTGTTTCTGAATTTCTTTGGATCTCAGCATGATGTCTAGCTTTTGAGGATCTTTTGGTCTACTTCATTTTGTCAGGCAGGTCCTATTTAAGAGATTTCTTGATTGAGAACAGGAGTGACAGTAATCAGGCCTGGGTGTGGCTAGAGAAATTTAACTCAGGTGTGATAAAGTACAGTTTTAACAGGAGGCCACACAGGGCGATGTAGTTTTGGATTTTGTTTTCCCTCAATAATAAAAACCTTTATTTAAAAACTGCATGTTTTGTTTACTTGTGTTATCTTTTACTAATATTTAAATTAGTTTGATGATCTGAAAAATAAGAAATGTGTGTACACCACTGTGTGTGTATATATATTTATTACAATTATTGCTTTTTTCCTAATTTATTCTGATACATGTTTACCAATTATTAAAAAATATGTAATGGAATATATCTATTTACCAGTTGAAAATGATAAGTATGACCTTCAAGGAGGAGTGCATGTCGCCTCTGTTTTTATGCTACTTTTGTTTCTTCAAAATAATATATGCTGGACTCTCTACTTGCACACTTAAGAGGTGTAGAACGCAGTTATTGTTGACAGTCTACACGATGGGATGATCGACGCCGTGTGTCCACTAAAGGATTAAACTCAGAGCTAAGTGCTCAGTCCTGTAATGCTGTACTGAATAAGAGTTTTGCTAGTATGCAGTTTGGGATGTGGCTCAAGTATCTGAGGATTTAATCGTGTGCTGCTGTTACCTCAATTTTACTGATTCATAATGATAATAAAAAATAAAGTGTGTCACAGTTCTTGAAGAGACCAGGAGAACGGTGCCGGTCAATGTAAAGAACAAAAACTGTCACCTCGATTGCACTGCAGATCATTTTGTTATGATTTGCTAAAACACAAATACATATAGGCAGAGCCAAGCAAAATGACAAGTGACAGGATATAAACCGAGTTAATGATGAACAGGAAATGTTGATCACTAGCGGGCTATTTCGAGAACAAATAAAAGCAGAAACAAAAAGAGCTCCATAATCTACATTTAAAAATTAATTTATTTAAATATTAAATTCTCTCTCTCTCTCTCTCTCCCTCCCTCCCTCCCGATTGGCTGTCAACTCCTGTCTGTCAATCTTTTGTTGGACTTCTTTTTTGCCTCAAGTAGGTGATGTTTGAGCTGTTGTATTTGTCATATGACTACAAATTTCACTAAAATTCTGACAGACCCTATTTCAGAAGGGCTGAACATGTATTACAGTGCGAATCACAACTGTTCAAAAATCAGAAACCTTTTTTTCTTCTTCCAACAAGCCAATAAACGTTTAAGGATACTAGATTTAAAACAGCAAAAAGACTGCTTGCAGAACACCACCCACATGCACAGCATTAAGCAAGGGATTCCAACGTTTTTCCAAGTCTCATAGCTAAGTCATCTGTCACTGTGCAGGAAATGGCTTGGATGCCAGGATGCTTTTGCACTCTTGTCTCCCCTGCAGAGCCTCTGCTTGTGTTGCTCAACATCCTGTCCCAAAATCTGGTCCATTACTATAACCCACGCACCAGTCCAAATCCAAACAAGACTCTACTCTAAATACAACAATTATACTTATTAGCATGTTTGTTATATGGGCCTTGTGGTTATTAAAGCTCTTCATTTATGGACTGCTTAAACAGCAACATTTGAATATTGTAAAGACTGAAGCTGGCTGATGCCAAGCACCAGGAATGATTAATTCGACAGCTCATTTGCAAAAAAGAAACCTGAGCTGACCCCACCAGCAGATGTGCTGCCCCTAATACAGAGTTTTGTTACTCATGAATATTCATAGCATGTAAACGACTTATAAACAGAAGCTCAGTGCTGATTCAGGAATGCAGGAGTCACAGGAACAAGCATGTAGACACTAATGCAGCAGTTCCTGAACAGAGGAAATGGACCATGAGCAGAGCAGGCGTCATCGTTTCCAGATAACCCCAGCTCATCTCAAAGTGTTAGGAGACAAGACAAAAAGCCTTCCACTGACAAATGGGTTTCCCTCAAGCTTTTAAGCACTGTATCTGATCATTTAGTGTTGAGCGCTGATTGACAGGGTTGTGCCTTTTGCCTCGCCTCCATCTCAAGTCGAGTCTGGAAATAGATTATGGAGCGCCAACAGCTACACATATGCCTGTGCATAAATATCCAGCTGATTTAGTGCACATGTGGGTAAAACTTGTTCATAGAAACACATGGGCTTGAATTTTTAGAGAAGTCTATCAGTAAAAATTTTCCCTCCCCTGTGGCGAATATTATTTCACCTCTGATCTAATGTACAGCCCGTACGCTTATGTAACTATAGCGTGCACTGTTTTTCCTGGGGGGGGGGATTAAAAAAACCCACACCCTAGTGAAACCAGCGCACTGACAACAGAGGAACGAACAAAACATGTCGTCTGTTGTGCAAAAAAACAAGCCAGAAAATCACGCCGGCATCCAGGACCCCATGTGGATCCCATAACGCCTTGACCTCGCTACGAGTGTGTGCAGGAATGCGCCGCATTTCTCAAACATAGACAAAAGTGCAGTCCATCTATTTACACTAATGAGCTATTATGCTCGATTACGACATTGACATGTCTGACAAGGAGGCTGATAAGACAAAAAAACGAGGAGCAGATCTTTTCTCTCTTGGGCTGTGCATGTGTGTGTGCTCATTTTTAAGCATCGAGGTCATTACATACACATCTCATAAACAAGTACTGGCACCGCCACTGGCTGTCGTATGTCAGCACTTTTTGTGCTGGACCTCCCTTTGTCTGTATTAAGCGAGGCGATGAGATGTGAAAACAATTCGAGAGCAAGCTATCTGCTATTTCTGTTTCTTTTCCAGTTCATCTGAAACTAATCCCTCAACTCCCGGCTCCTTGCAGGAAGAGATGTTTGGAAGAATTTAATACAGGAGCGAGAATTAAAGTGTTCTATGAACTGAAAGCCTAGGAATTTGAAATTAATAAAAAAAATTCTTCTAATTCTTCTAATCGTCGACGGCCAGACTCTCACCTTTGATGTGCGACTAATATTTAGACTGCATACTTGGATGAGAGTTTTATTATCCACAGTGTAACCAGTGCCCCTGATTTCAAATAATAAAAAAGATCATTAAAACTTTGTGTCCCAAAAACTTTGCTGCTACAGGTGCCTGGTGCAAATCTGTTCAAGTTCTCCCAACACTACTCGCATGTGCCTATTAAATGGAGGTGACACAGGAAGATTTATCTTTTCTGCGCAACTGTAAAAGCAAAAATGTGAACGTTTTTTTAAGAAGACACTGGGTCAGTACAATAAAATCATATCTGTTACATCCATTGAGACATTCCTTGGACAATGTAGCACATGTCCAGTATTATATAAAAAAAAAAAAAAAAAAAAAAAAAATGAAATAAATAAAGATGTCGGTGTGTTTCTGTTTATGAAAGCGAGTGGACATACTGAACCCGCTGGTCTCTCTTGGATGAGACTTGAATTTAAGGATTCCCAATAGTTGCGCGCTACAATCGGACAAGTGGCTTCTATTAAGATGTCTCCATGTGCCGGTAACCTCCAAAAGATGGTCTCGACACAAAACAGAGGCCTGTTATGAAAAAGAATATGCCCTGCTGCAGATTCTGCGCTATGTTATATCAATTTTACGATTTGAAAGCTTTCCTCGCTAAATTCTATAAGCATATAGGCCGTGATGTATATATTTCACGCACATGTGTAGATATTGAAAATGTGGCAGTGAAGGAAAAATACTCATACCAGGCACCCTTGGTTATATTACCCTAGGACATCGAAGTGATTAAAAACATATAAAAAATAAATAAATAAACGCATGTATTTTGTTAATGATATTCGCATTGCCCTCTCTACACAAATACACACAAGAGCCGGGCCTGACCGAGGGTCAGGAATCTGACAAGGAAGCATACCAGTGCCTTTCCGAATATTGCGCCGAGGGGCAAAAACACATTACGGAGCGCATATTTGACCTCGCCGTCATAGACGCAACCCGTGAACAGCTCGTGCCCCTGACTGCTTTTACAGCTCCCACATCCAGTGACCTGCAGTGCTGCTGCAGCGCTCGAGTCCACTACAGCTGCAGATGTTGGGACTAATAACCACTGGCAGGTTCGGAGCACCAAAATATGCCAGGAACGCAAAGTGACTCCATAAAAGCTGCGGACTAGTAAAACGGCGCCGTGCTGATGAAATGCCCCAACCTCATGATGTGGAGCTGTAAAACAAAAGACTACCAGGACCTTGTTTACGTTCTGATTGATGGTAACATGACAGCTTTTTTAGAAAAACACGAGTAAAACGTAGGGGAGTATATT
>JAAIIK010000019.1:6936342-6952675 GCA_014706435.1 Silurus glanis | reverse complement strand
ACACACACACACACACACACACACACTCTGTCCTCTCCAACCTTGAGGTATTTACTTATCAGCTGGAAACACTGATCCATTTCCGACCCCAAATAAAGGCAGGCCGACAGACAACAAGCTGAGGGCATGCTGCAAACGAACTACTTCCTGTTCCGCCAATGAGACAAGGACGTTCGTAACGTTTGACTTGAGACCGAAAGATGAGTGATGGGATTTGGGATTCAGGAATCTGGTGGTTTATTTGGTGATTCTGTGAGACACTCTGCCAGGCCACAAACCACGCACGCACACACACACACACACACACACACACACACACACACACACTTCTAAAAACCCCACAAATATTACAAGTAGGACGTCTGCAACAATTTATCAACTAACAATTTGTTTGGTTGTCTTCATTTAAAATTGTTTATCATTATTTATCTGCCATTTTATTGCCTAAAAAGAGAGAAATAATAGAGTTTGATGGGGGAACAAGTGTTTATAGCTGCTATAACAAGTAATAAACTGATCAAAAGGTTTAATGTGATCATTCAAATAAACATATATTGGTCAAAACCTGATAAAACAGTGAACTCTGTGGTGGTCCTTCAGAAGCATCCTGAAAGGTTTCATCCTTTGTTTATATCCCACTTTTGTACCAGCTCTCTCAGCTGTTTGAGCATGCCCTAGAACCTCGTGGTAAACAAAACTAAAACGGAATGACCAACTTGATGAGCTTCCAGTTTCTGTGGTTTGTTTCGCCACACAATTTATAACCAGGCAGCCAGTCAGTGTGCTCTGAAGACTGAGCGTTACTCTCATACTGATGGGGAAGCTGGAGCACGCTGCATGGTTCACTGAGAAAGAACTATGTGGCATGAAAAGAAAAAAAAAAAGAAGAAGCAGAAGAAACTCTGATAGGAAAATCATTCGCTTTGACAGTGCATCCTTAATCTCAAAAATCGCAAAAAAAGTAGTTAATGAAGAACAGCCCAGTCATCACTTCCACTAAATCCTGCTTTTGTTTGTCGTTGGTTAAAACTTGTTTCAAATCTACAAGAATCTCGCCTGCGATTCAGCACAACCATCTGTGGCTTTAGCGGAGCACGTAGACACGCCGGACAATCCAAGAAAATATAAAGTGCTCGCTGAATATTCTGGAATTCACATTCATACACTACACATATGAGGCTAATCACGACTGTTGTCTCGATTTGGGCGAACGTGAAACACGTGCACGCGTGGCTTGACGTAAGCCAGGCGCAGGGAGCATCGAGGTGCGGATAATTTGTCCGTTATATAAACTCTCGACCTTTTATTAATATTCCAGGTACGTGCATCGGTGATAAAACGTTTATGGACGTCTGCGAATATACGCATACAAACTATTACAGCATTCCACAGGAGGTCACTACCTATCGATTTCATGCGATACCCTGCGTTCAGCACTCAGCGGTTTCGTTTTATTAGATGAGAGAATTATTTCCACTCCTTGGGACTGTTTGATGTTTCCTTCGCCTTTTCCTCATGTAAAAGGAAATGTGCCTGAAAACACGGCACAACTACGTGTCACAGCGGACGTGGTAGAAAGTATGCACTTATAGGATTAGTGCACGATATCCTTGTGAGCGCTGCAAGATCTGCAACAGTTTACTTTCTCAATCAGCGACTCAACACATTTAAACTCTGTGTAGAATATAAAATACAACATGCACAGAAGCGAAGCCAACACGCTCCTTCCATTCAAACATCTAACATCTTCCTTCCATTCTTCCTTCCATTCTAACATCCTTATAGGAATCTCATGGCTGTAAATGTTAACCCGAAAGATGATTTCTTCAATGCTGATCATTAATAATGAGCTACTGATACACTTTCATAACTAGCAAATCTAATGCACTACTAATCATATCCACTGAACTGCAAGTCAAATGCAATGACAGGGTTTCTGCAGGTTTCACAAAGTCAAATTTAAGACTTTTTAAGACCTAGTAAAGACCATTAAGAATGAAATTTAAGACCTATATCACCACATTAACCGAGCTCTAAATACATTTTTTATTTATTAAAAAATAAAATCCGTTTTACGTCCATGGTACGATCCAAAAGAGATTCGCACCAATAACAGACAGCTGAATGGCTGTTGCATGTTAGTATCATTTGTAGTCAAAATACAGCTAATTATATTTGAACTGGGGAAAGAAAGAACTGCAACACCAGAGAAACAAACAAAAACAGTCTAAAGTGCTGCAAAAGAATTTCAGTGAGCATTAAAGGTAGTGTTACATGGACATCGTAAACTTAGGATTTTTTTAAGTTAAAATTATTAAAGACCTAGAACAGTGAATTCTAAGACATTTTTAGGCCTACAATTTAGCTTTTTAAATTTGTGCATTTTTTAGACTTCAAGACCCACAGAAACCATGAATGAGCTGCTTGTCAAGTCTAATAAACGTGCAGTAAAGTCTAATAATCTGTTAATAAAGTCTAATGAACTGCAAGTTATTTTAAAGCAATTGCTGGTCAACTATCAATCAACTGTCAGTGTCTAGTCTAATAAACTGCATGGCAAAATCTTTTGAACTGTTACTGAAGTGAAAATGGTTAGCAAGTCTAATGAACTGTCAATCAAGTCCAGTGCGCTGCTAAACACATCCAAAAACTTCTAGTCAAGTCTATAGGCCCAAAATGTTGTCAGCATATGGGTGTCCTTATGTCCATACAAATGTGTACTTTTTTGAAAAACTGAGGAAATTCATGAAGATATAATCTGTGTGGCAGGGTTCATGAAATCGCAGGGTCAGAAGGAAAAAGAATCTCCATTCTGATTAGTCAGAAGACGTAGAATTTTCTCCTTGTAATACAGTATCGTTTCTGGATTGAAATCATGGCATGGCGGACAAGATTTCAATTGTTAATATGACAAAGTTTTCAATATGTATTGAAGGAGTCTCCAGTGCAAGGGCTTTGTAGCAGGCATGGGTAAACTGTAGCTTTAAGGCATCATGTGGCAACTTCCTGGCAAGTGAAGATATCTTCTCTTACACTATAGGGACAAAATCATTGGGACACATGACTTCTTTAATCATATTTGGTTCTTCCCCAAACTGTTAACACAATTGCATAGGACGCCTTTGGATGTGGTAGCAATACATTTCCTATTCACTTGAACTAGGAGACCCAAATGTTTTCCAGCATGACAATGCTCTAGTGCACAAAGCCAGCTGCATGAAGATATGGTTTACATGGGTTGGAGTGAGGGATCTCGAATGGCCTGCTATAGAGATCTGACCTGAACCCTACTGAACACCTTTGGGATGAATTGTAACGCTGACTGCACCCCAGGACCCTGCATCAGTACCTGACTTTATTAACACCCTTGTGAATGAATGAGCACAAATTTCCACAATTACACTCCAGAATCTGTGCTAAAAGCATCTACAAATCTTATGTAGTCTGTACAAATCTGTTATCATAAACCATTGTCCATTTAGTTTCTATTCTTTTTTTCTGCAGTGTTCAATGGATAAAAAGAGCAAGTTCATCTGCAGTGTTTTAATACAATACCGTATGTTGTCATGATTATTAGTGAAATGTTAAGCTGTGAATAAGCAATTCAAATTGATTCAGATGAATAAGCTGATGAATAAACGAAAGAAACGGATGGGTAAATGAGGTAAGACCCACCTAGCTGCTGGAAGAGGAGAGCGACGCTTTTACTGGTGACAGGTAGGTCGTCATTTAGTGGCATCTGAATCAGCTGTCGGTCTCCGGCTCCAAGAGAGAAAAGCTTCTGCAAACATGGAGACACAATGACGTCAGTACACGCCGGATCTATGCAGCGGCAGGAACTGATTTGTTTCGGTCAATTCTCATAACATACATTCATAACATACATTAATAAAGAGTCGTAATTTTTGGAACGCCACGACTTAATAAGGCAAACAGTGACATGATGCACAATGAATAAAAAAATAGTAATGCGCCGAACCACGGTGGTCTCGGACCACTTCAAGAGTTTTATATGTTTAAAAAAGATATATATGCTTGTGTACTTGTAGTGAATTTTACCACATCACAAGCGTATTCATTTTACCAGTACCAATACCAGTAGTCCAGAGAAAACCCCAAATCATAGCTTTCCCCTTAAAAATAAAACTGCCAAATGTAGAAGCTGTCTACAGCAACGCGTATCAACGTCGAAGCTCCGAGTACAAATTATCCTCGCAAATTACAAAAACGCAAAACTACACAAGGCGAAGTGAGATGACTAGAAGTGTGGGCTGGAAAGGAAACTATGACGGATGCTGCAAATCCTCACACTCATATGAGTGGAAGTTTGAATCGTGTCGAAGGAGGAGTATGGCCCTCGTGCTCCGTTTGATCTCGCTGTGCAGCTGGGATGAATAACGGCTGCAGGAGGGATTGTGAAACGTACCAACGCATTACAACAAAACCTGTAAATTATTCTTCTCGGGGTCTAATGTAGAGATCCTGTTTCAGATCGTATCGGCCTGCATTCTTTCCATCACTTCAGAAAAGGAATATTTGTTTATTTCTTTTTTTTTAACCTACAATCTTCTTTGTGCATTCTGTCTATGGGACTTTTATTGGCAAATAAAAGACACTGACACATAAACTAACAAGCCAACTGAATAATTCAATATGCAGAGGTGACATTACGTAAAAAAAAAAAAAAAAAGAAAAAAACAACACGGACATCTGTAGAAATGTTTGTATTTCGATGAAGCCGGTTGATTCTGTAAGCACAATTTATACTACTATTAAAAAAATTAATACAAACACAAGAAGTATATATTCATGTGATTTTGCCTGTGGACACAGATGACCTCTTGGGATTTTCACACACAGACACTAGAGTTAAAAAAAAAAACAGTTTTGTAATTTTTCATAAGAAACGAGGTGTAAGCAAAACAGCCAGACAGGCTCAAGTAAGGATTCAAATAGCTACTATGAACAACCGTGGTGAGCAGAAAAGCATCTCAGCACTCCTGAGGTGAATAAGCTATAACAGCAGCATACTACATTGGGTTCCATTGCCGTCATGCAAAGACAGAAATCAGAGGCTACAACAGGCACAAGATAAAAAAAATTTAAAAAATGGAAAAAACAGTCAAATGGAAATAATGAAGCAGAAAATGGACAGAAATACAATTTTAGAAGGAGTAACAACTTAGAGCTGGCTAAAAGATATTGTGCTTGTCTGAATATAAAGGAATGCTTTACCTAGTTGCTGTCAATATGCAATATTTAATCTCACACACACACACACACACACACACACACACACACACACACACACAGATGTACCCAAACTAGTATTCAAAAGCTTAATGCCCAGATGAAGTATACAATTGACAGCCTCTTCCAAAGCTTCTTTTTGTTTGTTTTGCATCATAAAGTGTTTAAAACACATAAATAAGGAGAGACCCAGTGATACGCATGCTACAAGAACAAATATCGCAAGCAGCATCTTTTTTCCAACGTGATGTGACATCTCATAGAGAATCATGTTAATGTGTATCCAGACAAAACTAAAAGACGAGTGCAAAATTTGAGTTTGGTGAAAAACAGTAGTTTGATCAGCCAGTTTTCTTGCAACGCAATGGAGAAAGAAAAGGCCAATCTGTATGGAAATAAAATCACAGACTTTAAAAAATAATAAATTACCTCAGGACTCTTGCCCAAATAAGGCTAAAGTCAATGCAAAGCAAAAGTGGCAGAATAAATGTATTTTTCACATGCTGCGTTTTATTTTTCTGTTATTTGGCTTTTAAACCAGGTGAATTTTATTTGCTTTAGCTGAAAAGGTCGTTTTTTTTTTTTAGGCATCTCGCATATCGGCATAGCGAGACGTCAAAAAATGTTACACGGTACAGCTGAAATATTGAAGTTGGCGCCTCTGAATTAGCAAAATCACTGTTAGGAGAAAAAAAAAAACTCTCGTATGGTGAAACGTTCCTAACATCTGGAATTAGGACCCCTGTCTAAGCCAGGAGGTGAGAGGGGGCACCTCCCCTCTGACACAGCCACGCTTCTGGCCTGACATGAGCGAGCCAATTAACCCCGAGTGATCCTCTGTGCTGCTGGCGTCCCCCCTGATCCAAGACTGTGTGGGTCAGAGGTAGAGGTGTTTGGCTGATTAACGTCTCACCTGGGAGCCTCCTGCTGTAGGAACAGTGCATGTGAGGAGGTTCGCCACCAGGCCCTCCAGAGGAAAGTTCAGACTATCGATGTAAACAGTGTAGATGAGCCCCAAACAGCCCTGCAGGGGGGAGAGAGAGAGAGAGAGAGAGAGAGAGAGAGAGGGAGGGGAGTCAGACTGCATATACACAGATACCCACAAAAACACACACTGGTACAATTAACAGCACACAAAAAGAAGTGGTTGCCCATTACACACACCAAAGCATTTAGTAAGATTTAATAGGGTTTTAACATCACTAACAGGAAATGCCACTACCGAGACTAATTTCAGTCGTAAGAATTCGCCTAAAGTTACTCAGAATTCTACAAAGCAACAAATACATCTTCCAAACACTAGGTTGTAGAAAACTAAGGCCCCAAAGAATAAATGAGGCAAAGAAGAACAAATCTCTAGCTACTTCTTTCTGACTTTTACAAAAGTTTTTATTTGGTATGTAGGACATACAGTATCTCAAAAGTGAGTGCACCCCTCACATTTCAGCAGTCATTGTAGATCTTCTCAAGGGACAATACTATAGAAATGAAAGCTGGATATATTTTAGAAGATCAATATGCAGCTTGTGTAGCAGTACAGATTTACTGTCCTCTAAAAATAACAACATTCAGCAGTTATTGTCTAAATCACATTGTCTAAGTCACATGTCCTATTAATCATGTTCATGTTTTTATCTGCTTGACATGACCATACAAATTTGTGTATCGGTATTAGAGCAGTTAAAATTTGGTGCTTTGAGTACAATTCTCTCCTAATGACCACTGGATGTTCAACATGGCACCTCATGGCAAAGAACTGTCTGAGGATTTGAGAATTAGCAGCTCTCCACAAAGATGCCGAGGTTATAAAAAGATCGGTATCACCCTGAAACTGAGTTACAGTGCAGTGGTCAGATTCATACAGAGGTTTTCCAATACGGGTTCCACTCGGAACAGACCTCACAAGGGTCCATCAAAGCAGTTGAGTCCTCGTGCTGTGCGTCAGGTGCAGAAGCTGCTTCAAAAAACAGACGCATGAGTGCTGCAGCATTGCTTTAGAGGTTGCAGAAATGGAAGGTCCGCTTGTCGGTGCTCAGACCATACGCCACATACAGCAACAAGTCGGTTTGCATGCTGTCGTCCCAGAAGGAAGCCTCTTCTGAAGCTGAGACAACCTGTCCAAGAGCATGAATTACTGGAACCATGTCCTGTGGTCTGATGAGCCCAAGTTAAACTTGTTTGGCTCAGATTGTGCCCAGCATGTGTGGCAACGCCCTGATGAGAAGTACCAAGAAAATTGTGTTTTGCCTACAGTCAAGCATGGTGGTGGTGGTAGCATCATGGTCTGGGGCTGCATGAGCGCTGCTGGTACCAAGGACCTGCGGTTCATTGAGGGAAACATGGATTCGGACATGTACTGTGACATTCTGAAGCAGAACATGATGCCCTTCCTTTAGAAACTGTGACGAACGGGAGTTTTCCAAAATGATAATGACCCCAAACACCACCAAGATGACAACTGCATTGGGTGGGAGCTGAAAGTGAAGGAGTGGCCAAGTATGATATTTACAGTTAAATAAGTATAAACACCTCTGTCCTTAAAAAGTTCCTGCTTTACAGTTGAAGCTTCACCTCTGATCATTACAAAGCACTGATACTGGAGACTCCTTCTGTAAATCCTTAATCTCCTTACAGAAAATCTTTCAGTACAAAATCAGTCAATCTCCTGTTCCGGTTCATGAATTCCTCACAGATATTAGAGGCCATAGAGTATTGTTTAAGATGCGAGGAAATGTGAGGAAGGGAAATAAAGAGTCGATTAAGCAGAATTGCACTTCTACACATGTACTGAAAAAGTGGTGTTGTAGGGCACAGACATGCTGCTAAATGAAATCCTGCTCACTGCTGCAGTCATCTGATGGGGTGTTGGTATTAAGGCCACCACTTGGATGTTCTGTAGAAATGGCATTAAATACAAGAGTCATGTTTGTGTAAATTACCCGGAATATCTCGGGAAAATCTAATCTGGAGACCAGGATTAGACTTTTGGGGGCAAACACTTCAGCTGGCTGGATCAGACCATCTTCTTCTTCCTCGTCTTCCTCGTCATCTCCGCCGCCTTGAAGCGTCTTTGTACCCTGGAAAAAAAAATCGGTTTGGGAATTACAAAAGCGCAAGTCATTTAGCTGTGAAATGTCAAAACAATAAAAAAAAAAAAGAGAGAGAGAGAACACATCTAAACTTCAAGTAAATTTTTATTGTATATTTCATTTTAATTAAAAATGGACATTTTCACAAGCGTTACAGAAATAAACAGATTCAATAGATTAACAACATAAATATAGAGTATGTATTTTTCAATGTTTAGTTTATCCATTTTTGTCAAGCCACAGTTGATAATGGTAAGGAAAATCTTTGTGAGATCATATGACGGAAGACACCTCAAAAGAAACCAGACTCACCTTTCTGACACCGGATAGTGCGATTATAAATAATCCAGGATTTTTGTACAATTTTGGTTAAATTGTGCAATTGTGTTGCCAGGACACTCATTATAGTTTGATCATAAAGTGTATTTGGTTGAAGTGATCAACTGTTCACTGTGCAATTGCTGTCCTCGAGCTACACAAGCAATCTGGTGTATTTTTCTGCTGTGTGAGTGAAGCCATTCTCAGCAGCAATGAGTTTTTCCCAGTGATGAGAAATCAAACAGAAGTAGGACATTTTATGGATTAGGCAGGTTCGGAGAAAAAAGAAAAAAAAAAACGAGGTTCAGAACATACCATGAGAATGAAACTCTTTTGGATGGAAAACTGTCATTAATTTAAGACCTTGTTTTTTTTAATGAAATCCTCTTACTATTATGTGGGGGGTGAAGACAATATCTGTAAGACTGAGAGGATCCTTCTGGATCATTCACAGCTTATACTTGCCTTAGATGGAAAGCTGAGGAAGTAAAGCATTAATATGATTCTATGATTACAACTAAACCTACCTAAAGATTAAACTTGACTTCATTGCTAGTTCTAATAAACACAGCCTACAAAAAAATGCTGATTCAAAAAATGAGGGGGAAAAAAAAAAATTGACCCATTTTTACCGACAAGCACCACAAGAAAGGAGCGCGAGCAAATCGAGCTGGCCTGCATTCTATAAGAGAAGGAGCTCAGGGGAGTTGCTCAAGAATGCACGGGTCTGACATAATGCTGTGATCTAAAATATATAAACTCTTGTGCTAACGAAAGAAACTTTAGAGCAAACCCAGATGCCATTCTATAAATAGGCCTCGATCTAAGAAAAACATTGTACTTGTATAATTGGCAAATGTCAGATCCAGGGGAATGTTATTCTGACCCCTGATGGCTCATTATATACAAACCATAAGGTAGAGGAGACTGGAAGATTGTAAATCAAATCTATCACATTAGCCTCGCTGAAACGAACTGTACAGTCTAATAATACAGAATAAGATAATAATGTAAAGAACTAAGGAGCATCTAACATACTCGTTTATTTATATTAGTAAACACCCAAGAGATGGGAGTCCATGGAAATTATCATCACCTTCATTGTCAACGGAAAGCTTTTCATCAACATCGCTGAGAGGAGTGTCCAGAACTTAGCAACAGAAGAACATGAGAACAAGAGTAACTAGATATGGAGTCGTGTGTGTCATTATGTATTATGTGTTGCCGTGAATGATAAAAGTGTGGATGGGTGAAAGGGTTAAAGAAAAACTAATAATCAATAGCAACTTAAGCATGATAAAGTTCACTAATTAATGAAGTATATTAAAGAGTTAAAATGTTTTTTTTAAATGAGCGTTTAACCACATAGCATTATTTTTTCTGCTCCAAAGTCATGTGAAAGTTCATTTTCCCAATAGGCCTCATTATCTGTCCAGAAGACTGATAGTTGCTATGGGATTTGTACTTTTACTTAAGTACAGGAATGGGGTACTTCATCCACCATTCGTATTCATTCATTATCAATTGAGATGCTGGCAGGTGATGAAGAGGAATAATAAACCACAGAAACCTGAGGTCTGCTAAATGCTACCACGTGGTTTATTGCCTTAAACTGCACCCGTGCTGACAGTTCAAAGCTGCTTCTTTGAATTTTGCTGCAGGTTGTAGCTTTGCTTTGAAATGTTTAAATCAGCCATTGTTTCTTTCAGCAGAAGTACAGATACTTTATTTAAAAACAGCGACACGGATGCAAAAAAACACAGGACTCATTGTACGTAAAATACCTCATTAAGATGAACTGGACAAACAGTGAAACCCTGAATCACTAAATAAGAAAACATAGAAATTGAAAAATGTGTCCGTAAGGTGAAATGCTTTTTCAAATCTAAAACCAATATCGAGTTCTGACATGCTGAATCTGGTTCGAATTGCCCCGTTTGAGCCGCCGTAATGCGCGTAAGCTCATATTGGTGGCCACCTTTCAAACCCTGCTGACTCGCCTCTTTATTGCCTTTTCCACTCAGACAATGAAAACATGCCATGAGAGCCACAGCATCTTCTGTGGAGAGCGCTGGGATTAAAATACCCCCACAGATGGGAAACACATTTCGGCTTTTTCAGGAGGATTTGGCTCAATTACGAGGGAAAATACATTCCATAGCTCTTGCTTCCAATCAGATAAAAATGTTGTTCAAATCTTTATAGGGTTCTATGAACCTGCGAATTTAATGCTGAACGTCTAAAAAAAAAATCGCATGCTTTTGAGAACCTGATTACATTTTGCTGCCTCGGGTTGCATGTGTTTTCCAACGGTAGTTTTGAATGTTGGAAAACTAATCACATATGAAGTTGTAGCCTTCTAACTAATAATTTCATTACAATCACTGTTCACTAAGGTTTTTAAGGTTTTTGTAATTAATGTTCCCTCATTTAATAAACAATTCGCACCACCGCAATGTTGAATTCTCGATTCTGATTGGTCCGACGGTGTCAATTAATTTTCCGTAACAGCCGGAATGTTTATTTAAACAGTCTCTTGACTGTGAAGTTCCATTCTTGTTCAAAGGCTTTTCATTAGATTTTGGCACATGGCTGTGGGGCTTTATGAGTAATGATGAGGAAATTAATCAGTGACGTTAAGCAGGTCTGGATTGCAGTTGGTGTTTCTGTTCATCACTACAACAATTATTTTAATATCATTTTGTAACCGGGTGAAATGTCTAATCTGTGGGACAAATGTAAATAGATTGCAAATATCTGGACGAAATTTGCATGCTGATGCATCAGAGTCAACTCTGATACTTGATTTTACAGCATCCTATCGGACAGCTCTACTTTCAAGCGCTCTGTGTGTGTGTGTGTGTGTGTGTGTGTGTATACAATGAATACATGAGGAATGAGGAATGGATAAAATATAGTGAAGGGGACCGTCGGGAGGCATAAATGTCCTGTGTGATAATAAAGATTAATTATTTGGTGTTAATATGTGTGATGACACTCCAGCTGCATGCTTCAGGGTGGCCTCTGGTGCTCATCATCTGAAGGACTCAGAAGAGAACAATTAAAGCATCTCTTTAAAAGAGAGAGAGAGAGAGAGAGAGAGAGAGACGGAGAGAAAGCACAAGAAGACGACTCCTGCAAGAAGTCACAAAGGGAGGCAGCACCAGCCAACAGCTGGGGGCCATCACAGCCTCATGTGCTCTTTATCCTGGCCAAACTATTGCATAACATTCGAGAGGATCAGGCCACAAATGCACAGCTGTAGTTATATTGTCCATAAAAAATAAAAAAAAAGCAAACAAAGGTTTATGGTACACTAGGAATTTTTTCATAATTCTGCTTTTCGAAAATGTGTTGTGTTCTGATCTTAATTTAGGTCATATTAAACAGCTTTACTTAAAACACAACACATTGAAATGTTCGATGTTTACAATGTCGAATTCGAAACTGAATTTCCACTAGAGATCATTAGTAAGAAAGAATGCACTCCTCTCGATAAATTCTTATGTCAACTGTGAAGCATGGTGGTGGTGTGTTTATAATCATTGCCCACCTGGAGCATGAAAGTCTATTAAAAAAATATGTCCCATGTATTAATTAAAAGTACTGTAATGACCCTCCCAAAAAAAACGAATATACTCATGTGGATTCATTAACAAGCTTACAGCTAACACGCTAACAAGGTTCACTGGTGTGATCTAATGACTCCATGTGCTCACAGGAAAACTGACGCCCAGGTTAAATGGTCTGATTCCCGAATGAGGTGGTAAACTAATTAACCTTTCCAAGCAGCCACAACTGGAAGATGCAATTTCAATGTGATTCACTGCATCTCGAAGTGTGATACATTTGGCCTTTATAACTAGCATAAAATTCCAGATGCTGAGCTGGCATTCCAATGCTATTGTCAGGAAGTTTGACAGGAAGTTTGATATACAGCTTAAGGTTTTATTACTAATTCTGTCCTGCTTAGGAAAGAACCTCAATGGTTGTCTAACATCTGAAACAGTTTCTCATTCCCAGAATTAAAGTTTATACTGCTTGTTCTTGTAATTTTAGTGGAATCTCTTTTTAAACCCTCAAGCATGAAACATTGAAAACCATCAAGGACATGACTGGGGGCAAATATTTGGAGCAGGAGGCAAAGTCACAGCAAGGGAAATGTTCACACAGGAATTTTATGTACATTACAAGGGACCATGAGATGCTGTAAAAAAAAAAAAAAAGAGAGGAGAGAACGCTTGTGCGATGTAAGAATATGATTCTCTTTCATAAGAAAGAAAAAAAAAAAAGATGTAGGATTCATTTGTCGTATTAAATTGGATAGATCTGAGAATTGCATTTTTATTTTGAAAGTGCCCCCTGCCTATACCGGTGTTTTAAAAAAAACTTTTTTTTTTTATAAATTGCACACACTAAACTAAAAATACTGAAAATGATTACGGCACAAGTCATTTTGGCCACTTATTTAATTTCTGTTTCATCAAATCAATAAAGCTGCAAATGATCCTTCTGTCCCCTGAGAAAAAATATCATCTCAAAGTTGTACAAAATCTTAATCAATTCTAAAAAACTGGATAGCAGACACGCTAAGCCAGTACATCATCCACTAGCCACCAAAAAGCTGTTTTCCAAGCTTTTCTTAGTTTTAGTCTTTTCTTAAAAAAATCAAGTTTACATAAGCCCCTAAAAGACACCATAGACAGTAACAAGAGCTCCAGTGAGCCTCACCTGCAGGTTGACCTCAGCCTCGTAGAAGGTCAGACAGGAGCAGTAGTGTCGGTCTGAGTCAATGTCTGTCAGCACAACCGTAAAGAAAGTAGGGGGTTTTCTTTCACGCGATACCCTCCATCCTCCTGGCTGACAAAACTGTGAAAACAGAACCCATACGTACATGAGTTTAGATCTCACAAAGAATGCAAAGCAGAGAGCAAAAGAACATCGATTTGACGATCAAACAGCTACAACAGTTCCACTGAAACTGATTCCTTGAGTGGAATTTAGATGATGCCGTCTCAACCGTAAGTAGTCAGGAACATCTTTACACTCTTCTCCAACTGTTGGCATCTGTGGGTTTTTGCATGTGGAAGAGGGCAGATAGCACTTTCCTCAAAGTCCGGGTATCTGATGAAGCATGAGGAGCAGTTCCACAGGCTATGGTTGGTGGTGGTGGGGGTGGGGGAGGGTTGGGGTCTGCATACAATCCTAAAACATGTAAGTTGTTCTTGTGATATTGCACCAACAAGAATCTTAAATAAACAGCTATATAAACGGACAGATAAATAAACCAAAACCATAGTCATGGAGGCATAAAATCATCTAATGGGACTTTTCCAGGTAACTCTGAGGTCATACATTATATATGGTGAAAAGTACTGAATATTGAACATCCAATACAAAATCCATGGGTATTAACATTTAGCTGCTTTCCCTTTATCCTGCATACTACAATAAGCTCCATTCTTCTGGAAAAAGGCTTCCTTCTAGATTTTGTAGCATGTTTGCAGGGATTTGCTAAGTCACCCATCAGAGTACAAGAGGACAAGCAGTTATGTTGGGTGAGAGGCCTGGTGCACAGCAGTCATTCAAATTTTGGGCCAAAGGTTTTCAGTGAGGTTGATATCAGAGCTCTGTGCAGGACATTTGGTTTCTTCCACTCAAAGCCGAAGACACCATGTCTTCTTGGAGCTTGCACTGGTTACAGGGGTATTGTGATGCTTGAGAATTTTTTGGCCTTTTAGTTACAGTAATGGGAAATTGTGACTAACATCTTAACACTCTAAACAAGTGCTTACAACTTTGGGGAAATTCATTGGGGAAGACCCTTAAATGGGTGTAATTGTGATTTGTCAACATAACCTTCATAGAGCATTTCTAATAGTTTATTATAAGGGATTTTTTGTTTTTCAAAAGAATCAACAACTTAGTGTTCTTACTGGAACAATGTGTGAGAAGGGACTTTTGCAAGGTCTTGGCATACTGGTTACTTCTAATCGTAAAATACTCGTTGGAGACCAGGAGCAGGATGTCCTCCTTCAGCTACTACATCATGCTCTCATCAGAGAGCAGGAAATGGCACTCATCCGCTTTCCTTGCCACTCACTCTAAACACCTAGATTCCCGTTCAGAATTTTCGACTTACAATCAGGAATGTAAATCAGGAAACATCAATGGCCTTAAAGTTAAGGTGATTATGCAATGTATCATTAATAGCTCCTATGAAGATTAAGATTTTCTTTTCCCATTCAGAAGCAAACTGGTCATTCTTGGGCTATCAGGTGTCGGAACAGAATTTCCGGGCTGAAACAGAAATAGAATCGATTCAAATGTACGCCATATGATGGCCGAGCGCGAGCACGCGCTGCCTTACGTTAGCCGTGTCACGTTTACACGGTCTGTTGTGTTATGCGTGGAAGAGAGGAACAGAGAGGAAGTAGAATGAAAGGCGGAGAAAGCGAAACAGCGTTGGAGCGATGAACCAGGATGTCACAGTCTGACGGCAGACACAATAGAAGGCAGGAAAGCTCTAACACTGCAAGGCAGCGGAGGGAAAAGCGGAATGCTCCGGCATCATCGGATCGGGACAGGTGCCAGGAAACATAGGGAAAATATGCAAAGCATGTGGTAAATTTCCAGAGGAAATCAATAATACAGATGCTTACCTGAGGACACGGTAATAAAAAAAATATGATTGGTGGATTTGGCAAAAATCACATCACGACATCAACAGCCCTTTCCTCTGAATGGCTGAGATTGTAAAGGAAAGGGACTGAATGTCTGCAAGTGACAGAATTCTTACTTGGGAATCAAATATTAGAAGTGAAATCCTCAATTTGTGCTTGGTTTAATCAATCACACAGAATAAGGCCCGGAGAATAACCATGAGAGAATGCCTGACTGATGAGTAAAGTAATATTAGCTTAAGCAAGGCTTTGTTCTTGGGGTCTGGAGGGACCTCGGCAGCCGAGCTGGAAGCGGACTTTTCTATGCTGGGACGTGTCTCAGGGTGAGAAGCCAAAGCTGTCTGCTGTATTCGATTGCTACAGCCAGCCAACAATGATGTCAGGTCCCATGACAGGCCGTGATCAGGACTGCAGTTAGATTATCTGATTCGTAATGATAAATGTCTATTTCAGGATGTCTGCCTGCATTTCTTTAAAAAGGTCTGGAGATCATTACAGAAAACAAAACCACTAAAGCAATACACTTAACAGAACCGCACTCGAGATGATCTGATCAGATCGCGTTTATGATACCGCTAATGCTGGATCGATATTAAAGGAGATTATGACAGAATCGCTTGCGGTTACATGATGACTGTAGTCACCCAGGATGCTATAACATCAGCGATTTGGTAAAGTATGAGTGGGAGTTACGGTCAGAAAAAGTACAATGGACTTCATATGAAACAGGTGTCGAGCAGCATCAGTTCTTCAACATGACCAACGTAGCCAGAGCCCAATAAACACGTTAAAATATTACCACACTGTTTATGGTCTTGTTTTAATGTTTTATTATGTTTGAACTTTCAGTTCAAACATGGTAAAAAAAAGGTATTTATTGAAGTTATGTTAAACCAGGTGGATGCAGGGCTGTTGTTAGGTGATTGCTATATTATTTCAGGTGGTTGCTTGGGTGTAGTCGTTGTTTTTTTTTTTTTAAGATGGATACTTGTG
>JAAIIK010000019.1:6918842-6931342 GCA_014706435.1 Silurus glanis | reverse complement strand
TCACAGCCATCCATGCCACGGAGCCAAATAAGCAAATTGGTGTTTTCTAGGTGGGAGGGATTGTGTTCTCTTTCTCTCTATCTTTTCCTCTCTTACATTCCCTCTCTCACTCTATTTCCTATCAATCATCGCAACACGTAAGTAAGTGTGAGCATCCGTTAGCTCATGCATGCAGAAGAGAGCACATTTCAGAGCTTTTTTCTGAGCGTGTTACGCTGCTCTATGACTTAGCAGACGTTTTGTGTCATTAAGGATAATACATTACAGTTTATTACACATGGCCAAAAATACATTAATTAATTAATTCAGCAATCAATAAGGGAAGGAGGGAAAAAATCCACACACAAAAAAAAAAAATCTAGTGGTTTAAAAAAAACACAGTTACAGTCTTGTCAAACTTTTTGCATGTCTGGTTCTACTGCATATTCTATCATCCTCTTGTCCTTATATCAATTGGTACCGGGCCGCACAGAGAGAATACATAACTTACATTATTTCTGTTTTATTTATGATCTGATTCTGAACAATGTTTCATTTTAAAAAATTACCGGATTCTCTCCGCCACATCTGTCTATGAATATATATATATATATATATATATATATATATATATATATATATATATATATATATATATATGTGTGTGTATGTTTGTGTGGAGTGAGGGTGCTCTCACAGCATGTCTATCAAAAGTAATCTCTCGCTCCTTCAAAAAGTATGATGTGCAGGAGAATGGAATATTGAACTGCATTCGGACTTTGATATTTAAAAACATTTGAAAAGCGAGTACTTTTAAGCAAGTGGAAAATTAAAAAAGGAGAACTTTTACTGGAATTCTATTTACTCAAGTACAGAAATGATGTACTGGTGTTTTTAGAGCAGGTGAACAGTCCAGTGCTCCACTGAGATATAAAAGAGTCTCCTAGACACCAAAAAAACACAATCTCTTTCTCTCCTTTTTTTTTTTTTTTTGTTATTGTGCGTAAGCGAGTGTTGAAAGGAAATCTTTGGCTTGTTTTGAATCACTGAAACTGCCTCTGGGTGCACACTATTTCCCGTTTGGTCCCTGAGCAGGAAATAACAAGACACTCGGTATATGGTCTACTTTTTGGTCATGATTTAGTTGTCATTTTTGCCGTCACGTATGTGTTTGTGGGTGGCGTATTGAAGCGGTGTGTATTGCATGTGATCAATTGTGTCTAGCGACGTTTGGAGCTTTGTTTGCCTTCACTGAGACACAACACAGTATCTTGTGCTTTATAAATAATTTCCACTGACAGTTAAAAAGGCTTTAAACCTACTGGTTAGTTTCCCTGTCATCACTCGACGCATAAACACACAGTCCTTGATGGTGCTTCCATTAAATCGAAATATAATTTAGTGCTGCCTTTCAAAAATAAATGAAAAGCACTGTGTGCACACACGTGCCTGTCCTCGGGGAAGCGGTTCAATTAAACAGCAGACAGCTTACAGACCAAACTACAACCATGAACACATTTTCCAAATAGCTTCTTGCGTCTTTCCCGGAAGTACGTGCCACATTCCACATTACAACCAGGATCCAGGAGGGGAAAAGTGCGGTTCAAAAAGTCAAAGCCAGAACACAAGCAAGATGACACAAACATTTACAATCTGCCCCGTGCTGAGAGGTCAAATTCCTTCATTATGGGATGTCGGGCCCTAAAAAGGAATACTGTGTTTCATCTCAAAACAAAGTATAAGGAGATTAAAACGGAACTAAATCTTCAAAGAATGTCTTGTTGCGCTCTTCTGTGGTTGAGAAAGATTAACGGCGTTCGCAGAAAATCGGGGTTTGTTTTGTTAACGGGAAAATAAACCATTATGAAGGACGAGAGTATCGGTGCATGTCAGTGGCCGTTCCCAAAATGTTTTCTTTCGCTTTGACTTTACGAGATAGGAAAATGTTTTCTTTCAGGCTTAAAAGAAAGAGGACGCATTAATCCACTTTACGTGAAGACGGAACACAAACACTGCGATGTGTGCTGAAGCCGGAAAAAAAAAAAAAAAAAAAGAAATGCCAACAAATCAGCAAGGACACGGACACAGAAGCGTACCCTGTTCTCAAACACTTGTGCGTGCATTAACGAAGGAGGATCCTATGATCAAGGAGAATAAACACGCTTTAAAGCTCTTAGAAATGCTTCTGTAATGCCTCGTTTACCTACACGCACATCCTCAGGCTGAGCTAACGAGTACAGGGCAGGTTTCAGGTTCAAAGCGGGACGCACGGCGTAGGGCGTCCATAAATACAACACGCATTCCTGTCAGTCTTGCCGGTTACGATGCACAGTAAACCTTTTACACGTGGCAGCGTGGCTTGTGTTTTTATTACTACACATTTGCTTATAATTTCCCCTCAAGGGTCAATATCTATCTGTAATATTAGTCTAACAAACAAACTGCTAGCAAAAATGCATTAAACAAAAACAACAAAAAAAAAGAGGAAAATTCTTTTTAAAGTATAAAAGAAAAACATTTAAAAGAAAAAAAAATGATAAAAAAAAAATAAACAGAGCAAAGTGTAATACATTTGCTAATAATTAAAATGATAAATTCTGGTTTGATTTTTTTGTAAATCAATATTTTAGCATGGCACAAGAACGTTTTATGTTCTTTAAATGTTTCAAGCTACACTAAGGTGAGTTCTCATAGCAAAAAAATGTACAACCAGTTGAATAGTAACTCTGGTTTACTACATAGAGCATGTGTCAGAGCAGATCCTGCTCTGGAGTAGTGTTTGGCAGCCGAATCACTTACTTTTTCCCAAGTCAAGAGAGCTTCATGTTGGGAATTCCAGGAGGTATACAACAAAATTCTTCAGAAAACGCTTCAGAACAGTTAGGGGAAGTTTGTAGCCGAATCAAGACAATAGCATTTATCTGCTGAAGCTCTTCAATGTCTGCTGGAATTCTTCATTCTGATTAATTAGATGATGCTGATTCCTTCTGAATATCATTTCCATTTGGATGGCATTTGGAGGACACCTTTTCCAGAGCGACTTACATTTATCTCATTCATAGAACTGGGCAGCTCTGAGGTTAAGGGCCTTGTTTTGGGGCCCAGGCGTGGCAGCTTGGTGTGGCTGGGATTTAAACTCACGACCTTCGAAGGCCGATGCCTTAACTGGGAGCAAACCAGGGGTTTATATTGACTGCACAGAAGAATTTATACGGCAGAAGCTCCGAGTAACCTAACACTAATAATAAACACATTTATTTTCAAAGTTTATTGAAGCTTTTCTGTTGCAAATTGTTTTTTTTATAAATTTTTTTTACTGTTCCATAATTATCCCACTCTTTGATTCTTATCAAAATGATAAGATGATACAATGATACAACAAGATATATTGTATTTTTTTTCTCCAAAGGTAGAGAAAGTAAGTACAGTAAGACAGAAAGAAGAAAGAAACTGCAGAGCGTTTCCTGCTGTTAGAATGTTGGTTAGAATAGGAATCTTCCTATAGAGTTCAAATACATGGCGTGTCATTCAGTAACGAATCAAAAATTGCAAATATTATATCGTATATATAAATTCTCCTGATTAATTATAGTTTATATGGATTTTCCTTACAACATTGTCCTAATCCTTTTATAACAAAACATATCCGTGTATGTTTGCGTGCCCCATGTGCATAAAACCTTTAGATGTCCCTTAAAAAGAAAGGAAAGTGCAATAAAAGCAAACTGTCCTCTAATAAAAAGCATTAATCTTGCACCAACACCTGAGACCAGGGCAACGTTGTTTTATACGATGCCGAATAACCTTTTATATCGACTTTAATAGTTCTCTGCCCTTTATAATCAAACTGCACATCTGATGATTGATGAGAGTTCAGGAACCGAGCGTCTACGTGTCTCTCCGTCATCCCTGCAGACATGTTTAGGTGAACACAGCTCTCGAAAGGGCGCACGGGTTCAAACCGGCATGCAAAACAACAGCGCTGATTCACTTCCTTCAAGATTAAAAACACCTTTGTAGGCAAGTGTTGCAAATATGTTCGTGGGGGTCTTGGTGGGTTTTTTTTTTTTTTTTTTCGCTTAAATTTCGGAACATTCCTCATCTGTAGTTATTTAGAGTGCTGGGTGGCAGCTGTGGCTGCAAGATGCTTCTCGTGCTAAGATCCATTCGTTTCATTGAATCTATTCCCGGGTGAAATCTTCAGAGTGCGACCGAAGTCTGCAAACAATTTAGGGTACCATACTTTAAAATAATCAATAAATAAAAGAAATCATTTGCATGGAACGTTTTAACACTTACAGAGTATCTATTAAAAACAAAACAACTACAAAGCGAGAATTCATGTAAATCTGCCACATAATCAAAGTGCTGGATCCTTTAGACCCCCGGCAAACAATTTCGCTTTGCAAACACTTGAGCTTGAAAGGTCAAGTCAAGTCAAGCAGCTTTTATTGTCATTTTAACCATATAGAGCTGACGCAGTACACAGTGAAATGTTCCTCCAGAACCCTGGTGCTCCATAAAACAACATAGAGCGCCACCACACAACATAGAGCTAAATAACAGGGCACAGAGCAAAGGACTAAAGTAAGAGTCCTCGCCACATAATGTGCATCGTGTGCAAACAGTGCATGACAAAGACGGTGCAAACAGACAACACAAAACAGTGTGGGACTGGTACACAAAACACGAAATAGCACCCATCAGTAAACCTACTGTATAACCTGTTATACAGTACAATGTGCAAAAGGTAAATTAACATACAGATGTGATTAGCAATGGTGGATTGTTTGCAGCCTCTTGAATCGTAAACATAAATCTGACCCCTAACTTCTTGTTCAAACAGAAATCTGGAGAGATTCCTGACATGCAAAAGGCATATAAAAATTAAGCAATTGCTAAATGGCTAGATCTGACTATGGCGGCGGAGTGTGGGATGAGGCTGAGAGGCACGACTGGAAGGATCAACAACATCTGGAGAATGTGGAGGGAGATGTTTGTCTGAACAACCCGATGCTCTCGGCTTATATTTACTGCAGTAGCGCTCCACATGTTGGTGTAGGTTGCTGTCATACATGTCATTCATACACACACACACACACACACACACACACACACACACACACTTTTCTACACTAAACTGGTGAGTAAGATTTTAAGAATCCAGAGCTATTGCTGATTCATGTATCTCTCTGACTTTGGGTTGATGCAGGCTGCAGGAATGCTGACTCAGGGATAAAATTAAAGTGGGTGTGGCCAGTTTTTACTTTGTTAGCAAAAAAAAAAAAAAAAAAAAAAAAAAAAGAAGCCCCAGAGAACGCTATCTCATCATATAATTTGAATGAAAATGGTATAAACTACACATGTATCTGCTTTGTGTCGAACAGCAAAGCAGATACTTTTATAGTGAAGTCATCCTGATAAACACCACATGGTTTCATTTCCTTTATTTAATCCAGTGTTTATGTTTCGCAAACAAGGACGTTCACAGCTGAAATCGAAAGGAAGCTACAACGTTTCAAAGAACGACGCTTCGCTGCCATGCTCGGAAGTCGGCTATTCGAGTTCGAAAAAGGCGAAAAGGAAACTGACTCTGCGAAACTGAGGAATAATCACAGATCGTATTTTTAGCGTGGATGTTAAATGTGCCAACCGTCCTGATATCACGCTCTCGAGTTCACTGTGTTGACCTTGAACCTCCTAAAGCAATTCAGAGCTTTGCACTCAAGAGGTTTATAAATACCTGGATATCAGGTGGTCTTTGCAATTACATTGAAAGTCAACGGGAAATAGAAAGCTAAGCGTCTGAGATGAAGTGCAGGAATAATGTGATTGTAGTGCAGTTACGTTCAAATAATCTCTGAACAGCTCTGTGAATGTTACACAGCTCTGGCAGTGGAGACTCCTTCCATCATTCGTAAAAAACAATGTGAATACAAGACACTTTTTATTTTATTAGAATTATTACTGAAAAGTCACTGTGAAACGATGCGTTACCACAGAAACTATTACAAATGTGTAGGATTCAATTTTCTCCCAGTTACATTTTGTACTTAATTTTGTATAACAAACAAATTGGTTTTTGGTGGTAGCACTTTTTTATTTATTGGTGGTAGCATTTTTAACCGCTTTAGGACCCATGATTTAGACTTAGAATCCACAGAAAGCACAGAAGAGAATGCTATGGCACTGTTCGCAACCTAACATGAGACTCTTCGTGCATCTGTTTTAATGCGAGACTGAAGCGCTCGCGAGAGTCTGTGTTCCGCAGCCGACAAGTACCAAGGTATTACTGTATTATAAACTAATCTATCTATCTATATATATATATATATATATATATATATATATATATATATATATATAAATATATATGATTTAAACGGCACTACTATAAATTATATTAACATATTATGATACAAATGATGTATCAAAAACTCAATTAAAGCCCATAAACTACTTGTAGAAGTTTCCTTCATGTGTCCAGCAACACTGTTCAACAGAATCATATGGATTTCAAACAAAAATATTTGGCATTGAATTAAAGCAAATTTAGTGAGTTCTTAATTTATTTTTTTATTTACTTAGAATTTCCAATTCACATTTTACTCAAAAACAAATTATTTAACCCTGAACATTAATACTTTAATACATTAACATTTAATACTTTGATACATTTTCATCCAAATTACTAAATTCATGAATAAAAAAAAAAAAAAAATCAATTGACCTTTATTTCATTAAATGTGTTTTTTTGTGCTTGAATTATTATGCAATTCTTTATGAGTGTAGAAACAAAATGTTTTGAGCCCATGAAATAAAAAACAGTTCATCTTTGGCTAACAATCTTGTTTGGACTTGTATGTGCTTTCCTAAAAAGGACGGAATTTTTTTTTTTTAAATAAAAATGTGGCTGGATAATTAAATTTGGTATGCAATAGAAAAATATATATAAACCCCCCCCTGATTCAGACTTGACCCAAATTTCTCAACATATTGGCTCCACAGTGGTTCCACCACCTGTTCAGCGATTTGCTCCACTTCTACCAGATGTGGCGTGCTTGACAGCACGTAAATGTGTAGTGGGGAATGGCCCAGCTGATGCCTGTTCGTCCTGACATGCACGGTGAGACACGGGGGATTTTGAAAGTGTGAAATCATGATCTCACTTATTCTCCTAAATAGGATTTTGCAACAGACATAGAGGAATACTCAATGATTAACCAAGAACATGTTCTAAAAATAGATCGACCGGAAAAAGATTAAAAAGAAAAAAAGCTAAATTTGGAAAAAAAAAAAAAAAAAAAGTATAAATAAAATCAAAAACAGCCATTAAGGGAGTATGACAAATTAATTTAAGAATCTGGTGAGCCTCCAGAAAGCAGCCTGTGAACAATTAAGCCTCATGTCTGATACACGTACATGACTTCCTCAAGTTTGCGAAGAATGTCTGTCAAAGTTAAAACCATGTCTGATTTCGGATAAAAGGGAATTAAATATGTCCGGAAAAGAGGGAAAAAATAACGTGTTATGTGAGTTAGAAGAAACGATGATATGTAATATACTGCAAAAACATCAAAAAAGAAGAAGTGGAAACATGGTGACCTGATGCATGGGCATATCCTCGAATAACTCATTCATAAAGACAAAGTTTCCCTCATATTTGTTGCTTTATGACAAAAAAAATTAATAAATTCCCAGAACTGATTTTGAGTATCTGCTCAGGTGTTGCATAAAAGGAATTTTATTTGAAAAGTGCTGACAGGAAATTCTGCCGTGTTGCACGATGGTCCTAAAGAAATGGCGTTTCATATCATAGACAAGCTGCATAATCCTGCATTCACGCTAGCAAGCGTTGAATCTGCACAAGACCGATTATTTTCCATGCGTGGAAAAATCGAGAGCGGCTTACAGGAGTACTTTGAAGTCCCAATCAATAAACAAATCCTGTTTTTGTATGTGAACGTGCTGCGAGACACCATTTACCTTTATGCAAATCAATAAAACAATAAATCCAGAACTCGCTCAAATAATTCCTCGGATCAATCTTATGCCACATGATGTGCAACAATCTGATTTCTCACAACTTTATTTCCTATCTACCATTAGTTCCTATGTACTGCTTAATAAAAAAATCGGTTTACTGTAGTTTTATCATGTCGTATGACACAATAAATGAACAAAAATATTGGGACGGACGACTTTTCCAGTCATATGTGGTTCTTCCCCCGAACTGTTATCACAATGTTGAAGGCAAACACATTGTAAAAGATGTCTGTTGATGTGAGAGCATTAAATTGTCTCTACACTTGAACTAGAAAACCCAAACCAATGCCCCTGTGCACAAAACAAACTCCTTAAAAATATGGTTTACATGAACTGGACCCTAAGCTTTCCGATGGTATGAGATAAATATCTCAAATATCTCACTTTTTACTCAACTACATTTTGCATCACAGAGCAACCCACCAATCAGGGTAGAGCGTGTGCTCCGTTTTTTTTTTTACTTGTGTTGATTGCTGCTTGTTGGTATCTTCTGTACCAAGCATGAACATACAGTTCAGCATCAGTTCAGTGTGAGAGGAAAAAATTATGGAAGAAACTCCTGACTCTAACCTGCCACAACGACCGAGGTTTTATTTGACAGATATTTTAAGTAGTTGTAAGTAGGTTTTTTTTTTTTTGTAGTTAAAAAGAAGGTTTTACTTTTAATAGATATCAACCAGCATTTGACACATTAATATAATTCTATTAAAAGATTGGTTCGCTAAGAGTAACAGTCTTTTCACTTTCAAACTGAGAGACATCAATAAATAAACACAAGCTCAGCAACAACAGTTGTACCCTCAGTGCATATTTTGTTGGAATTCTTCTCGTGGCTTTTGCTACACAAACTGGATCATCAGATCCATTCAAATGAAATTCATCTGTAACTAAGAAAGTACGGTCACCAGATGTTGCAGTCTTATTGTGGTTTCACTTATGCAAAATTGAAACGTGTTGTTTTTTTTTTTTTTAATTCACACATACAGCGACTCATACAGCAACAAAGTGACCAGAGACCAGACGTTTTTAAATGGAGCTGGCCAATTTGTTGGAAAATACGTGGTGTGAAAAAGTGTTTGCCCCTTCCTGATTTTATTTTTTTTTTTTTGCATGTTTGTCACACTTTAATGTTTCAGATCATCAAACTAATTTCAATATTACTTGCATATTACATTACTACATGGCCCTGTGTGAAAAAGTTTTTGCCCACCTGTTAAAACTGTGGTTTATCACACCTGAGTTCAATTTCTCTAGCCACACCCAGGCCTGATTACTGCCATACCTGTTCACAATCAAGAAATCTCTTAAATAGGACCTGCCTGACAAAATAAAGTAGACCAAAAGATCCTCAAAAGCTAGACATAATGTAATAAATAAAAATAATAAAATCCAAAGAAATTCAGAAACAAATGAGAAATAAAGTAATTGAGATCTATCAGTCTGGAAAAGGCCATTTATATAAAGCCATTTCTGAAGCTTTGGGACTCTAGCGAACCACAGTAAGAGTCATTATTCACAAATGGCAAAAACATGGAACAGTGGAGAACCTTCCCAGAAGTGGCCGGCCGACCAAAATTACCCAAAAAGAGCACAGCGACGACTCATCTAAGAGGTAACAAAAGACCCCACAACAACATCCAAAGAACTGCAGGCCTCACTTGCCTCAGTTAAGGTCAGTGTTCATGACTCCACCATAAGAAAGAGACTGGGCAAAAATGGTCTGCATGGCAGAGTTCCAAGACAAAAACCGCTGCTGAGCAAAAAACAAAGGCTCATCTCTGTTTTGCCAAAAATCTTCTTGATGATCTCCAAGACTTTTGGGAAAATACTCTGTGGACTGACGAGACAAAAGTTGAACTTTTTGGAAGGTGTGTGTTCCATTTCGTCTGGCGTAAATGTAACAGCGCATTTCAGAAAAGCAACAACATACCAACAGTAAAATATGGTGGTGGTAATGTGATGGTCTGGGGCTGTTTTGCTGCTTCAGGACCTGGAAGACTTGCTATGATAAATGGAACCATGAATTCTGCTGTTTACCAAAAAATCCTGAAGGAGAATGTCCGGCCATCTGTTCGTGAACTCAAGCTGAAGCAAACTTGGGTTCTGCAGCAGGACAATGATCCAAAACACACCAGCAGGTTCATGCTCGAAAACCCCCCAATGTGGCTAAATTACAACATTTCTGCATAGATGAGTAGACCAAAATTCGTCCACAGCGCTGTAACAGACTCATTGCAAGTTATCGCAAATGCTTAATTGCAGTTGTTGCTGCTAAGGGTGGCCCAACCAGTTATTAGGTTTAGGGGGCAAACACTTTTTCACACAGGGACATGTAGTTTTGGATTTTGTTTTCCCTCAATAATAAAAATCTTCATTTAAAAACTTCATGTTGTGTTTACTTGTGTTATCTTTTACTATTATTTAAATTAGTTTGATTATCTGAAACATTAAAGTGTCACAAACATGCAAAAAAATAAGAAATCAGGAAGGGGGCAAACACTTTCACACCACTGTAGATGTCCAGCTACATAAAGTTGAGCAAAGATGCTAGATGCATAACTGTATGCAAATATAGAGCAACTTAATGCAGAAACTTTACCTGAACTAAAGATGTTAGAGCACACAAAGTAATTAGCTGTGAAATGATGAAAGCTAGTAAAAGTTACTATGACAACCAGTAATAGGAATACCTACAGGCGACTTCGTAGCATCTAAAGACTTGCAACTTGTGAAACAGCGTTATTCTTGAGGCAGATATGTTTTTTTTTCGTCCCCGCTCTAAACGTGTCTTTTGAATACTACATGCTCTAGTTGTATTTTTGCTGCTGTTTTCTGTCCTTTTTTATTTGTATTTATTTATTTATTTAAATTTAATTATGCTGCCCAGGTCTTTCTGGCGCAGCCTGTTTGTTGTCTGGTTTTGTTCAACTTGGAACTTTTTTCCCAGTTTTGCTGATCAGACGAAAAAAGAAAAAAAAAGACTCAGCTTCTGCATACAAATCGTTGATGGTAGATCATTTCTTACTTCCCTCTGTTTTATTTTCTTCTTTTTTTTCCTTTTTTTTTTTTTTAAAACAATTTTACTTTTAACCTGCTGGTAACATTATTTTTAGTACATGCATGAAGTCTGTTATTTCTTACGTGTACCCCTATCCAAGTAACCACATGGCAAGTTTCAGCACATTATCTGTAGATTAACTGTAACCAGAATGAACTATTTATGACCAGCACACCTGTCATTTCTTTATATTTCTAAATTGCACCCATTATATATTAAAAATTCTTCCTTTTATATAAATGCAACCATGATTTGAGATTACTTTGACACGTTTATTATTGTAAAACAACACATCTCCCTATCCATAGGTTATGCAACATCTGCTACACAAGTTCGTTCCTGTTCCCCCATCACTTTTGTTATAGGAGCTATAAACGGTCATTCTTCTTAGTCTTCTCTTTTTACAAGCTCTTCAGGTTAATCTAAAGGGGGGGCACCTACCAAGAAAGGCCAAGTTCAAAGTTCTACAGCTTCCCTTTTAATGGGAACACTGAAAGGAAGAATTTGAATCTGCCCAAACTAATAATAAAGCTTGGATGCATTCATCAACAAATTCATGACAGGATCATTTGATAGATAATTATATATTTATGAATTTATTATTAATTCATTCAATTAATGAAATAACAATTTCTTGACTTAATGATATGTAGTTTGTGCCAACTTGGAGAGGGTCAGAACAAACTCCTACACAGAGAAGCTCCTTGGCAGACAAATAAAGGAAGTGGAGACATGGCTGTCTGTCTTTTCTGGTCCAAAGGCATTTCCCGTTCACCTCCAGCATGGCTCAGTAAACAGATAAACAAACCCAGAGAGAGAGAGAGAGAGAGAGAGAGAGAGAGAGAGAGAGAGACCCAGGCCTCCAGTGACAAACTGTGTGATCTTATAATCCCTGAGGAACCAGGCTCGTTTACTGCAAATGCTGTTCTCGAGATTTACAGCTTGTTCATCTCACGCTCAGATAAGCAAATATTTGGTGCTGGAGTGGGATGATTTGTGCTTTTGGGATAATTGGTGTTCAGTATAGAGTTCAGATCCCGAACCTCCGACCTGACCTACAGACCGCAAACGACGAGGCGGGGGGGTAAAGGATCTCCCTGTTGCTGCCCTTAGAAGACACAGACCCCCTGCAGAGGCAAGACGATAGCATGCACAAACATCCTTGGGACGCACGCATGAAATCATTCCATCAAATAGAGGAAATCAAGAGGAAGGTGGGGGGGGGGGGGGTGTAGAAATTCTTCTATTTTGAAGACAGAGGAAATATACAGATGGTAACAGAAATCAGGTCCCTGCTGTGATCGTGGGAAAAAGTTTTTCTTTTCAGGACATTTATTAAATCTATCAATCTCTCTCTCTCAATCTATCTCTCTATCTATCTATCTATCTATCTATCTATCTATCTATCTATCTATCT
>JAAIIK010000019.1:6887758-6918832 GCA_014706435.1 Silurus glanis | reverse complement strand
TCTATCTATCTATCTATCTATCTATCTATCTATCTATCTATCTATCTATCTATCTATCTATCTCTCAATCTGTCTGTCTGTCTGTCTGTCTATCTCTCAATCTGTCTGTCTGTCTATCTCTCAATCTCTCAATCTGTGTCTGTCTGTCTATCTCTCAATCTCTCAATCTCTCAATCTGTCTGTCTGTCTGTCTGTCTCTCAATCTTTCAATCTCTCTCTCTCTATCTTTCAATCTCTCTCCATCATCTCTCTCCATCATCTCTCTCCATCATCTCTCTCTCTCATCTCTCTCTCTCATCTCTCTCATCTCTCTCTCTCATCTCTCTCTCTCTCTCTCATCCACATACAGCAAAAGTGAATGAACTGGGAGTTGTGGGGAGATACATGCTGCACTCACCATCTCCACACCCTGAGGGAATGCTGTGCCTTCCCGGTCCTTTTTTGGAAAGCGTTGGATGATTTTGCCGCATCCTTCTCCTGAACCTGGCGACACAATTAAAGAAAAACACTGAAACACGTAAGCAATAACAATAAATGTTACCTTTAACTGAGAGGACTGTTACTGCCTTCAATTATCCTGCTTGCTTGGTATTAACAAAAGCAGCTGAGGACTATAAATTAGTAAGTAATAAAATTAACTTAGTTGGACTTTTGCATTGACCAGTCTAATTATTCAGACCAATTAATCTAAAAGTAATTGATAAAAACAAAAATACTTTATATTGCCAAAGGTTTGTGGGCACCTTAACATTACAACCTTATGTGCTCCTTCACCACAAAATAAGAAGTACACAATTAAATAGGATGTTTTGTAATATTATATTTTCTCTAAGAACCAAGTTGCACATACACTGTTAATTGTTGGGGAAGAAATTGAGTGTCCTGCATAAAAGCCTGCTATCACCCCCACCAAACGTCCTCACCCAACATTAGTTCCTGATTTCATTAATGGCGAACGAATACAAATTTCTACAGACAGAAGTGTAGAGCATATTATACCAGCAAAGTGAAGAATGAATCTGGAACTGATTGTTCATCAGGAGTCCTTTGTCCATATAATGTAGTTAAAGCAGTAGGAAAAAGAAACTATTTCAGACATTTGACCTTGCTTGGGTCGATTCCAAAATCTGCTCAGTCCATTCAAAGGTTCAACCCTTCGTTCATGGAGATTGACAGAGGGACAGGAGTTTTCCGATGCCATTGGTAAATGTGGAAAAAAATAAAGGTTGTGTATTTCTAACACTGTCAGAACAGAACAACCTGAACCACATGAAGCAATGTTCATGTTCATTACATAAACTGACACACAGACACAATTCCGGTTGGAAATTTGCAGTATTGGTCATCTTTTGACTTTGAATAAAAAGAAATATCAAATGGGTCGTTTCGACCTGCGATTCGAAAACTGATAGATGGAATTTTCCGCTTTGCGTAAGGAATTGTAATAAATCTCTATCTGAATGCAGAGGGAGGCTGGATTATGGATTATCAGGAGATGACTCATGTGGAGGAAATAACACCGTGCCAGAGTCGGTCAGTATAAATTACAAGTTTGTACAAAATTAGATGATAAAAAATTTCTCCATTTACACGAATGTGCCGTAACACAATGTGCCATAATACATCGTGTCCCAATACTACTTGAACGAAACAATCAAATAGCCATTTCATCTGAAATCGCAACCGTAGAAAAGTTCATATGAGGCTGAGCTGAATTTTCTAGTTGCCTCTTGTCCACTCCGAGTCTGACTGTTTCCTTGCTCACAAGTTTATGTCTAAGGATTCATGCTACAGACATCGACAATCACCACATTGCTCTACAAAATTATAACCCTATGAACACGCTTCGCTTTCTTAAAACTTTTTAAATTCCAAAATAACCCGAAGAAGTTAAATCCTTTGACTAAAATTAGAAGAGCAGACAGGGCCTTGAGAGAGCACCCAAATAAGACCACAAAGCAAATTTGTAGCCTTTTATTCATCAAAGAAAAAAAAAAAAAGCAGAGGTAGCTAAAAACATTCGAAAAGCAATGATCCACTACTGAGGCACAAAGAGAAAAAACAACAAAACATGTTGTTATGGAGTGTTACAGAGACATGTAGCAATAATTGATTGAAGCAAATTTGTTTCTTTTATTTGATTCTATTATTTAAGAAATGGAAAAGGTTGGAAATGTTGTAGAAATGGAAACGTTTACATTTAGAGACTGAATTATTCATAAAAGTAAATAAGCTAATTCAATCCTTCGTTTACATCTGAAGAGATTTGGTTGAATTTGTCGTTTACATCTATCAAACTTTTGTAGAGAAATTATCTAATTATTTTTTTTTGCTACTACATAGTTTATTCTATTAACAGTATTAGAGATTTCATTGTGGGATGAATTGGAACACTGACTGCACCCCAGGCATCCTCACCCTACCTCAGTACCTTTAGTTTACTAATACCATTGTGGGTGAAGGAGCACAAATCTCAACAACTACACTCCAAAATCTAGTGGAAAATCTTCCCAGAACAGTGGAGGTTATTATAACAGTAAATTAGGTACTAAATGTGAAAGTTGATGTTCAAAAAGCACATACAAATATAAAGCTCAGGTCTACACAAACCTTAGTCAACATAGTACATTAACTAAAATCCAGTTCTTGTTGATTTAAAAATTGTTGTTTTTTTCTTCTGAAATTTCCCGACATCAAAAATTAATCCTTTAAAACACAAGCTTGAAAAGTGAATCGGTGAGCAGCAAAAGAAACCCAATTGTATTTTGCCCAAATTAAATCACAATCTTTGTAATCATGTCTACATCATCATAGACAATCCTGGAAAAATAGAGAAGATATAACCACAGTCCAACCAAAAAAAAAAAAATGTATTTACTAGTAATGCCACTTAAAGAAAGAAAATGAACACTCGAGTAAACAGCTCTCAGGCACTGCTTTATCTTCTGACCAATCAGGTCAGATTTGAAAAAATACAAACATGGAGGGTGAACTGTGAGCAAAAAATTTTTTAATGCCAAAATTCCAACTTTGGCAACACAGATAAAAACAACAGACCTTAAATATCAAGCTAGACACAAAAATGTGAACTGTTACACAAGAATATAACCATTTATTCGTCATTTTATGCTTTAACAGCTCTCTCAGTGTTTTACAATTATATGGAGTTTTGTAGGCCTGTCAGAAACATGCTCTGCACATTATGGATGATCGACGTATGCACGCAAGTATGAAGAGACTTTGTACTTTGGATTGTTGTGTAATACAGACTGAATGAACAAATTTCACTAATATGTTTTAAGAAAAAGATAGATAAAATTTCTTTCGGCTTCTCCCATTAGGGGTCGCCACAGCGGATCATCTGCATGTTTGATTTGGCACGTTTTTACGCTGGATGCCCTTCCTAACGCAACCCTCCCCATTTATCCGGGCTTGGGACCGGCACTAAGAGTGGCTGGGGTTGGTTCCCTGACCGGGGATCGAACCCGGGCCGCAGCGGTGAGAGCGCCGCATCCTAACCACTAGACCAGCAGGGGACCAAGAAAAAGATAGATAACGATACAAATTCGTGGGTTTTTACATCATTACAAAAAAACAGTAGCTTTTTCTGTAACCGGAGTGTGAAGTCACCCTAATAGGATTTAGGAAAATCAGATTTGCTTGGTGTGTGGACAATGTGATTATCGTAGACAGACAAATGAAAGAAATCTCGGGGTCTGAATAGAAGAATTTAGGCCATAATGGTTATATATACACACACACACACACAAGTCTGATTCAGTCAGTTCTGAAGGCCTGGAGGTTTACTCTGTAGCGGTATACAATTCGGACAATCTGTCAGCAACTCCTTTGACATTTGACCTCTGAAGGACACTGAAGATGTGGAGCGATTCATTTCCAAACCTCGAGTCGTTCCTCAGCTTTTGGCCAAAGTGCGAATGACGACAACACGACTGTTGCCTGTTTTAAACAAAACCATATGTTGGAAATCCAGATGAGGCTCACTTCTGCCTCAAGGCAGAATCTACATATTAGCATTCCAGATGTAAAATATCACAACACATGGAGGATCTTTGTAACACAGAGATAACACCGAGGCAGTAGCTATAAAAATTCCAGGTTGGAATTGTCCAACAAGGGGCAGGTTTACGGGAATCCCGCTGCAATCACGACGAGAAGCTTATTCTGTATTTTCGAGAAGCTGGTGAGGCTCTACTAGGGACTTAACACAAAACTGGGGGGAGTCAGGGATCATTTTCTGCTTTATAAAATTAGCCCTGCACATGTTTTCTTGAGAATGCAAGCAAGAGGTCAGAGAAGAATATGATGTATCCACATTTTTTCTACCAAAAAACAATAAAATTAAATACTTAATCCTTTGGCTCTCGCTGGCCTGTTTGTCACTATAAATCAGAGCCGAACATGCACTGAATTATAAATTTGATCTAATTTTACGTCATTTGAAAGTTATTGTATGACAAACAGGTGGGATGTGGAAGGCGGCTTAAGGGCATCTGATCCTAGATCTCGTCCTTATCTGTCCAGCATTTGGCCTTTAGAAAATATTCTCCCACATCAGATCCATTTTTCACTCGTTTGCTCTCCGTACAAATCAAGGAGTATTTACAGTGGCTGTTTAAATGTCAACACGCTTTATTAAAAATTATATACATGCAAAGGAGAATGTTTGTGATGGCGAAGGGCATCGGCGGTTAGCAAATCTGTGATGTCAGAAAGCTCAAATTCCAGGAAGCAATACGATAATCCATGATCTGGAACAATAATCGCTGTTAGGCTAACAAAGCGTGCAGTGATGTGAACTTACAAAAAAAAAAAAAAAAAAAAAAAAAAAAAGAGACCCGATACGTCTGTACCGGGTCAGCCATGCAATCAAATTCACCAGGACAAAGAGATAAGCGATTCGAATACAAATTATAGGTGCAGATGAAAGGCTCGAGCTTGTGACCGTGAGTGCAAAACAAACATCAGGGACTTTAGCGCACACCTGACACTTGAAGCGTATCTATCGTCACCGGGTAACTCCATGACGTCAGCCCTGAGCAAATTAGATTTCCCCAAGCTACCTAAAAGATCAAAAGCTCCGATTAACTCAACATATATCAAACTTACGAGCTGCACACGATCCCATCATCAGATGGAATGGTGTAATAACTTTCTTTCGGCTTCTCCCGTTAGGGGTCACCACAGCGGATCATCTGCATGTTTGATTTGGCACGTTTTTACGCTGGATGCCCTTCCTAACGCAACCCTCCCCATTTATCCGGGCTTGGGACCGGCACTAAGAGTGGCTGGGGTTGGTTCCCTGACCGGGGATCGAACCCGGGCCGCAGCGGTGAGAGCGCCGCATCCTAACCACTAGACCAGCAGGGGACCATATGAAATGGAATGGTGTAATAATACTTTGAAAAAATTTTGCAAAACTCTGGAACCAAATAAAAAGTTGAATTACTTTAATAGGCAAATTAAAAAAGGCATTAGCTATAAGTTATGATCTGCTACAATCCTCCACTTCTCCTTCAACAAGTTTTCTTAAAGAAAAATGGGAAAAAGAACTAGGAGTAGAAATCTCTGAGGAGATGCGGCAGACGAGTTTAAAGTATATTAACGAACATTATCGATTCTAATCACTGCCCCATTCAGTTTAAAGTCATTCCCAGACTACATCGTTCAAAAAAGAAGCTACACAGAATTTTCCAAAATGTCTCTTCTCTTTGTGACAAATGTAATTCAGTAGATGCTGATTTGTCCCACCTTTTTCTGCTCCAAAATACAGAGTTATTAGAATGGAAATTTTGATGTGCTTTCAGAGATTTTAAGGGGGCAATTAAAGCTGGATCCGGCACTTCTCATTCTGGGATTCTCTGAACGTACGGGTTCATTATCAGGAGCACAACGCAAACTGCTTGCATAAAGATTAACGACAGCCAAGAAGTTATTACTGTTATTCTGGAAAAGAAAGGAGGCTCCTACATGTAAGCTATGACTTAGAGAGATGATTTCTACTTTACATTTGGAACAAATTAGGTGCTGTTTAAAGAGCAAATTTAAGCAGATTGACAAAATGACATCTTTTCTATGTTACCTTCATGGAAACTCTTCAGGTTAATGCGTCATTTGTTAACGTGATGTTTTAATGTTTTTGTTTGGCAGACTTCACAATGTAATGTATACAGGTCTTGCAAGGGATGTTTTGGGTTTTTTCCGTCTTTTGTTGTTTTTTCCCCCTTTCTTTTCTGGTTTTGATCGTGTTCTTTGTATATGTAGTGGAGACGGAATATGTGAGATTGCAATCCATCGTCAAAATCGGTCTTTTAATAAGACATATTTGACAAAAAAACCCCAATGAAAATTAAAATCTTTTTTTTTTTTACTCCCTACACTAAGAAACTGCAACCAAACATTCATTAAGGCTGTTAAGCTTCATTCTCTTAAATATTAGCTAAGAACTCTAGCTAAATGCTAACAGTGCCGTTGACTCACCTCATAAATGTGAATCCTAAATTGGAATGACTTCATTCTTTATCTCTTATTAATCCTACAAACATCCAATCACTCATTCTTGGAATTTAGAAATATCAAGCTTTTCTTTAGATTTCACAATTATATTTACTAGAAATGTGAGGAGTTACATGCTGCAACTTCGCTTCAAACACAGCGAAAAGCTCACTAGCAAATCTCGCTATGACACATACACAATAATTAATGTACCCTGATTTATTTTATATGTTTAGCAATTTTAGAAGCCAGACTTACAAATATGACCAAGTTTTTTTTTGTGTGTTTTTTTATTTTCTTTATTCCAAAGCGAATGTGTGGATCAGGACTCTGGAAAACCAACTTAGAACTTGGAAATTAAACCTGGTCGCAAGTTATTATATACGACATTTAATCTTATTTCTTGTTATTGCGTTATGGGAATTATGACAAACTTTTAAAAGTATTTACAATTTAACAGTTATTAATTCTCAAATAAAAATGGTTCAAATTAAATAGAAAGTGAGATATAATAAAACAAATAAAGTATAGATAAACATGTAATATATTGAAATGTTAATGCTAGAAAGTACACTTCAAGTATAGAAACTAGAGAAAATAGCTGGGAGATTTGAAGATGGACAAACTCATAACATTTCTTTTTTTTATAGTTTATCCAGAATAGTACTAAATCATGAGATCAGTCAGGATCTTGACAGTATCTTGACTATCAGTACCACCTTTCTGTGTACTGTCAATCAAATAAGAGACTCTTAAGTCCTTTGTATGTGGAAGAGGGCAGATAGCCTTTTCTTTGAATTGGGTCACTCATCACACAAAAACATGATCTATTGGCTTCTTTTTTTCCTCAGAAAGTGCATGTTAACCTCAACATAGCTACAAAACTGCAATGATATTCTCAAACAAAATCTCAAGTAGCATACAATCTTAGTTCCCATTCCTGAATTAAGTCTTGATGTTAAACCTGACAAAGGCATTGTCTGCAGATCACAGTCCAGATTTAACTTGTGTTGTACGAGATCCAAAAAGGTGGCAGAATTTACATTTGCTGCATCTCGCTGTGCGTGTCAGGAGTTCCTCAATCTTTCCCCAATCTGCCCACACCGTTTCCTCCCTACTCTTTATCTCAGACACGTTCTGAAAATGTATTATCTGTACAACCTGTACATGTAAGAGACATATACAGTAAGATGAGAGCAGGGCAGCTTGGCTTACATAACAATGATCTTATGACTGTAATGGTAGCGCTTTATGCTATAATGTCTGATCATGTCCTGAACCTGTAACTCAAACGGGGGGAATTTATTATTTTCACCTCGAAAGGTCGTGCCTTATTATTCTCCTTATTGACAGCATTACAGTGAGATACAAATTTGAACTAGATATACAAGTTATAACATCTTCTCTCCTGTTCTCGGTCTTCTATATGTTCTTCTATTAGAGACAAAAATTTCCAATTTGGACTCCTCTGTCCACAATTTTCATCCAGAGGCGATAAGCGGAGGCGGAGGGAAAACTCATTTTTTTACTATCACTCCTGCACACTACGTATCCCTAAACTTTAAAATTTTTACTTTTTCTTCTTTGCTTATCTTAATTTTCGTCATAATCTTCGCTTTCTGGCTTCGATTCGCCATCTAGCAGCGGCGTCTCGAGCTCGTATCTCGTTTTTGCTCGCGTATCAAAGCAAAAAATCGACCGAGTGACTGCTTGTATCTCTAAAAACTCGTATGTTAGGGCACTCGTATGTCGAGGTACCACTGTACTCACCTGTGCATTTTATGTAAATCTCAAAGATTCAAAAATGACCACCAAATGCCAAATTACCCCTCTTTGTCCATCTGATTTCCAACTCAAACTGTTATGTATTGTAATTTCATGCATGACCATGTTAACACACTGACTATACAAGTTTCTTCAGTCTTTATTATGATGCAAAACCAAAAAAAAATCTAAAAAACACATAATACTTGTATTGAAACAGAAATGTCCGGTCAGGATTAAGAGGTTTTGAACAGTATTAGAAAAAACATGAAAAAAAAACACTATCATAAGTGTTTAATTGTAGACAAAATGTGATGCTAAACTGCCTGCACTATATACTACTTCACTAAAGATGTGCATCTCCATAACTGAGGCCAAAGCAAGTCGCATCTTGATGCATAGTCAATGATATGATACATTAAAAGTTAGATATTAAACAGCGACCAATGCGTTACGATTCATCCCTTGCAAACCGATTTCGATTTGGTTCAACACAGCGATTCAATGCAATGGAAAAAAAATATGCTGATATGCAATTCGATATGGTGCAGTTTGCTTTTATTTCTTTGGTTCAGACAGACAGTAAATCATAAATTTACTTAAGTGCTGAGGTGGTGCTGAGAAAACCCGCTTGAGAAATCGTTTAGTGTCTACACTGAAACGAATGAACTTTACACAGGCTTTAATGAAAGACAGTGTCTGTTACACAGTGTAACGGGTGAAATATGTTGTGGCTCCTTTAAGAGCACTGTTGACTTTGAAAACAGTGGTGTTGGTTTTACACAGGAACGTAGACGCTCCCCACACCTGGTGCTACATTGCTGAGGGATGTGACTGCCAGCCACATTACTTCTGGTATCTACTGATGACATGCTGTGCATATTTATTTTATCGCGCGAGTGCTGCCCAGAAAAATAAATAAATAGCAAACAGTAGAACCTAGTGCATACAAATTGCCTGCAAAAAAAGTGACATATGGAAATATGTAATCAAGTCACAGTTCAGATTAAATCCTTTCCATAATATAAAACCAACAATTATGAGTCCTGCCCCAAACAAACTTCAAATCGGTCAATTTTTTTAAATATTAGCCTCGTTAATGCATTCCATAGACATTGCAGTAAATCAGAGGCAAGTTTGCGTGGCAATGTGTTGACATATATCATTTCCGTAATCTATAACTAAATATCGAACTTCCCTGAGAGGACAAGACTAGAGAACGAACCCGAATCAAATTCTGCTAGATAAGCGCACACAAAAGTTTATAATCAATTTCTAAAACAGACATCAGCATATGAAGGAGTTTTAAAGTCCCCTGTTCTTAGGTATCTAATATCTAGATTCCGCAAAGATATTGTTAAGGTTCCAACACTGACACTGCAGTGAAATACAACACTTTCAGATATTTAATGCGACACAAGATATATTCTTTTTATTGTGTAAATTGTTCCAGGGACAAATTTTACATATACATTAAGGAGTCACTGAGCTTAAGACCAATACAGTGCACTTTTGTCTACTCACCTGACACAAGAATATAAAAGCGATAAGATCATTCAAATACAGTCACAATCATACCTAAAAAGCACACTGATTGCAGGACACTTTAATCACAACTATGATAATTATGGCTAATTATTTATTGAGCTTTGTATATGACAAAAAATGTTTTTATATATTTATTATATTTATTCAATCCAATTAAATGTCAATTCTATAGCACTTTTTAACATTGTACCAAAGCAGATTTACAGAAATAAATAATTACAAATATAAAGTTTAAAGAGTCAAGATAAAACTCCCTGGGATATGAGGAAGAAACCTTGAGAGGAACCAGACTTAAAAAGGAACATCTGGGCAACAAAGAATGTCCATTCATTATAGTTCCATCCAGAGGTTATCAACTGTTCAATGACAGAGACACAAGTGTAAAACTGTTCATGGCCCTAAGCCACTGTAGCAAACTGTTAATTACAGTCCAAATCTCCATCTCCATGGTTGATAAGTTTAACCCTCTATAGTAACCTCATGTATGTTTAGACTGTTTATGTGGAGGCATCCTCAGCAACAAGTGGTTTCCAATTGAAATTAACTCCATCCAGAAGTAGAGCATCAGGATGGATCAAATATATAATCTGTACACCTGTTATTTAAAGTCTATTTTAAATAAACTGAAGCCACAGGAAGTCCAGCGTTAACCTTTGTGTTTTTAATGCACATAAATAGTAACACAATCACAATTCCAGTTTGTAAATATTCTGTCACGCACATGCTGCAATTAAAATGCATTCAATTACATTGAAAATCACAGACAAGTGTGTCCAGTAAAGAGTATTCATGAGTCGCATAATTATGCACTATTGTATGCCACGTATTAATAGTGCTAGTAATGTGCTCACAATGTAGAGTCCAACAAACAAAACGATGCAACTATCAGGACGATGCATTTATTCAAATATAGAAGTTTGTTTAAATATAGTAAATTTGTTTACATAGTGAATAAGGGACAGGTTTAGCAAGTGCTGGCATTGGATGAGTAAAAGTTGATTTTGGATCGTGCAAGCAAGTTTCACCTGTGGAGACGATTACACCTCCATCTGATGGTAACTGAGGTCATGTTGGGCATAAAAGGCAACATTGACGAACACCACTGTCACATTACGTGCATTTCACGTCATCTGCCATCAAATGGGAGACTGAATAATCTTACCGTTAGCAAAAAAAAAATAATAATAATTTATTTTTTCATTTGAGACTATTCTAAACTTCTAAAATCCATTCTACTACATAGTGTACAGTGGATGGGCATAGTGTAGACAGTTATTAAGAAAACATTTCTGAAAAAAAGAGAAAGAAAATGAACTGGAATAGGAATAAATTTCATACAAAATGAAAGACATTGCCGTGCTGCATTCTCCTAATTTTTTTTTTAATATTCAGACCTTCTGCAGCTCTACAGCTCTGTCCTGTGGCTCAGTTCGTGACTTGTGGCTCATGTAAGCATCTTAATACATAATACATGCAACTCAAAACATGGAGTGTTCAATTCACTTTCTGGAGTTGATTTGAGTCGATTCAGAACTAATTTCCTTTCTTAAGGAGTATTTTTGTCACACCAGTTCCATGAATGCTTATTACGTAATTACTGAGCTTAATGTCTTCATTCTCATTTAGTCTCTGTACTTCCATTCCTGGTTATAGGAATGCCAGCGGAGATAGCTGCTTGTCATCAACATCATTTAGAGCTCGTAAAATGAGATGCAAACGAGCAGAAAGTCCATCTTTCTTTTCTAATGGTTCTGGCGGCAATGCTGTATGAGTTACAGGGATGCTGGGAACATTTTGTTCCCAATACACAAGACAGTCGTTTATCATGAGTGAGAGAGGGAGGAGACACACTGCTTAACTTCACAATAGAGTCAGTGCCACAAAAGACACTCCGGACTCGGCTGTTAACTCAAATCACCAGTTTGTGCAGATTCCCGCAGTTCAGCAGGAAAGCAATCGAGCTGAGAGGACCGAGCTCTACGCATCGCTGAGACACTTCACTTCACCGCTGTTTATAACCAAGCCGCTTTACATGAGCTAACCCGCTGTTCCAGAATCTCACATGGAATTTTCCATGGATTGAAATGATCCATGGGCCATTAGCAGGAATGAGTCTGGAATAACAGGCAGGCCATAAATAAATTGTGACACGGTTTATGTAACGTACACTGCTGGTTCTCGATCCCTGGTCCTGGAGCATCCTTGCCTTGGATAATTTGTTATATTATTTCGTTACACCCACCTGATCCCTCTCGAGTGTGTTAAAGATGGAAAAACAATAAACTTTGCAAGGGCAGGGCAGGAGGACTCTGGAAACCACTTGCTTGAACAAGGAGAGAAAAATAGCTGATTTTAATAACGCTCGACAGCTTTTTGGCTCATTTCTAACATGATATAACGTTTGGCAAGTGCACGTACACCAGCGAAATATCCAAAGAGTAAAATCCCAACAAATTTTTTTTTTTTTTTCTTCCAGAACCGAAATGACCAGCCAAGGCATGTATAGTGTCAAGAGTTTGCAGAGTAATGCAAGTGTACAGCCTCCACTTCAGCATCCACATGTTCACATCACCATCCACTCAATCTCACAGACTTCAAGTCACGCCTCCGAGTTGAGGTGGAATTAGAGCACACTACAACCATTATAAGTTTACACACCTCAGTTAAAATGGCAGCTTTAAAATACTTTAATAAAACCTTTTTCCACCATTAGTGTGAAATTATATATCACACAATTATATTTAAAGAAATTCTTAAATTATTACTATGTTATTACTGTTTATTATAGCATGTGCAAATTAAATAAAAAAAAGATTTAAACTTTTTACGGAAAAACAATAACAATTCTAATAAATAGCTAATGGTGAGAAAGTGTGCACACCCCTAAAATAATAATAATAATAATAATAATAATAATAATAAATAATATTTTTACACCTCCCTCCAGTCTTTTTGGGTACATTTCTTTTTACACTGACATTTTACCACTCTTGCAAAAACTTTTCAGATCAGTGAAAGTATAATGCCATCTTTTTGTGCACAGTCGGTGTGAATCAGGTTTCAGATTTTTAGTTAGATTCAGGTCTGCTCTCTGGTTAGGTCAATCAAAAACATTGATCTTCTTTTGTTTCAGCTGTTCCTGTGTTTATTTGGTCATACTCTTTTGGTCATTGTCATGCTGAAAGGTGAAATTCAGGACCAGTGCAGTAGCAGACACCTGTAGGTTTTGCACTAAAATCGAATGGCTTTGAAGCTGTTTGTTTCCTTCTACCTCAATAAAAGATTTCGTCTAAAACCGGGTTGGCAAACAAATATAACGTCACACACCAACGTTTAAATCTTCCACCATGTTCATTTTCTATTCTTTTTTTTAAGATGTGATGTAGAAAACAGGATGTTGTGACACACTAGAATAAGCGCTTGATCCATCTTGGATTTTCTGGAAAGGACACGACCTGACGTGTCAATCAATTCACAGGTCAGGAGTTCACCAAACCTAAACTTCTTCATATTGAGCTTGCGGTTCTAGTCTCCAGCATTTGCTTACAATTTTCCTCACCCATTAATTGTTGTAATAATTATTATATTTTGAGTTTGTGGGAAATCATGCTTCATTTACGCATTTCATTAAACCTCTCTGGTTAATGGGTGAGGAAAATTTAAGATCCCCAGAACTATTTGTTTATACCATTGATCTCTGGCAAATGGGTTCATACACAAATAGTTTGTCCAAGCGTTTACACAAGAGATTTGGTATTCATGAATGTCTGGAGTGAGCACATTTTAACAAATGGAGGCCAACTAACAAAATCTCTACTTGATCGTGGATATTTTGACTGCAAATTAAATTACTAATTACATTTTATTTCGTTAACCTCGTTCACTGGGTGCCTTTATCCACAGCGAGTTACAGAAGTGTTTTGGAGTCTCGATCGAAAAAACATCCTCATGCATTTCCACTAGTACAGTGACTAAGTCTAAATATTTTGTAGAAACCATTTGTTTATTTCACTGCCATCGATTAAAGAGTATAAAAACACAAGTAAGAAAGTCAACACAAACCCATAAATGAAAAGAAATAAAATGTATCATTCAAACAAGACAAAAGAAATGGTGCCGTATAAACAGAGGACGGATCGATCAGTTATTTTTTTAAAATCTGTGAACAAATGCCTCAGCTGACAAAGAATATAATTTTATTTTTATTACTATTACTATTATTTATACTGTGGGAAGTGGTAGCTCAGTAGTTAAACTCTAGGTTACTGATCAGAAGCTGCCACGCTTGGGGCATTCGATCAAGGCCCTTAACCACTTAACCCTTAGTGCTCCAGAGGCGCTGCATCATTGCTGCCCCTGTGCACTAACCTCAGCTTCCTAACATCGCTGCGATACAGGAAGAAAGAATTTCATTGTGCTTTAATGTACATGTGACAAGTAATAAGCACCTTTACATTTTATTATTAATATCATCAAATAATGTTATTGGCATTTTGTTATGAATCTAAATAATTTCTACTTCTGTCTCTCCCCAGATTTCCTCTTTAATGCTCTCAGCTCTGTGCACTTGACCTTTTATGGAATTTTGTGGGCGTCACTACATGCAAATGAGCCGTGTCTGGAACACGATTTGCACTTTACCTCTGGTCGAAATACACACAGGATTATAAAGATCTGATTACTGACTATTACAAAGCACTGCCATAATTTGAAGTAAAACCATAACCAATCTCGTCCCAGTGCACATTGTTACTAAGAAAATCATTATGGATCTGAAGGAGTGATTTCCAGCTACAAAGAATAAACGATCAGCTATAACTGGAAAGCTATAAGTGAGAACAGGAATGAACTCTTAGACATTTCACAACTCCTTCATTACATGGAAATCATTTTTTTAAAAATCGACAACACTATAATCGTTGTCAAATTACTATAACTTGGTTTTCCACTTGTACGCTGCCCCACATCACCAACCCAGTGTGTATCATATTAGTAATACAGCACGGTCTCTTCTCATGTGTGTCTCCTTACATACTGTAAAAATGTTTCACAGTAATGTAGTGTACACTTCAAATCCTGTCCATGCAACTCAACAGCACTGGATTGTACACAGCCTGAAACATAAGCAGCAGGGAGAGCTGGAGTTCCTGTGTAAGCAATGAGCTCAGCATTATTGTGCGGTTCCAGGCTCTCATCACTCGTAATATTCCCCTCTTGTTTCCTGTAGTTTTGGAGCACCATATCCGGTTTCCACAACAAGAGGAAGCGCGTGAGTTCTGCGCGCGCGCGCACACACACACACACACACACACACACACACAGCCCTTCCCATGCAATCACAGGACCTTGTATATGACATGAAAACAGTCTTTTTTTTTCTCTCTCTAAACGTGCACAATCCTGATCAGTGTGTGTTGTGCACGATCGGTTAAAACAAAGCAGACAAACAAACAAACAAATCACAGCAGTACGTAAATAAAAACAAACACGGCACGCGTGTTTTTAAACACTGCACAGACCAGAAGGCGCGTGTGTCCTTCATGTCATGGAATATCTGCTTTAATTATCCTTACAGGATATTTTTAGAAGCTTGCTCTTGATCATAAACACGTCATGTAGATTATAATGTTTCATCCTGTGGGTTCTTCATGTAACAAATAGCAGGAAAGAAAATGTAATCAGGAGTGTATCCTGTTCTCGGTCAATTAGTCTAAATTCAAAGTCGGACCATTTCATTTCTCCTCGGTGAACTTTTTATTCGTCAAAAACCCCTTTATGTACTTTTGCACACATAAATCTCAGAACACTGCTGTGCTGTGCTATGTAATGCTAAGCTAAACTATGCTAAGCTGTCGCTGGCCTGCACAAACCACAACATGAGCTCTTCCTCTCTCTGTCTTTCACTTTTTTTAAGGAACTCACCTGTTTTCTCGTAGTCATATCCAACGATGATGAAGTAGTCGGCCAACCTAGCCATGTTTGTATATTTTTGCTCCCAGCCCCTCCAGACCAATTCAGCATTTTTCTTTCTTCAAAAGCACAGCCATGTTTGACACCGACGTTTCGACTGCGCAGGCGCGCCGGCTCGCGATCCCCGCTGCGTGGGCGTGGGCGTGGGCGCGCGCGAAGACCTCAGCCTGGGTTGCTGTGTGTTATCCAGCAGGCTGTACACGGGGGCACGTGGTCCTGTGCAGGTTCTTAGCTTAGATTTCAGTGGGGAAAAGGACACATACAATTATTGTGAATTATAAAGATTATACTCAGAATGAGAATGCTCATTCATTTATTTATTCATCGTGGAGGTGGATCTGGAATCTATCCCAGGGAATTCTGGAATTCATCAAGCATGGCATGCCAGTCCATTACAGAATCCCTTGCATTCACAGCAGTGGAAATTTAGAGCAATCTAAACACCTTCCAAAAGTTTGTGGACCACTGACCATCACACCCATATGAGGTCCCTTTGCAAACATTTCCAACGTAATTTTAAGCACACAAATTTATATGATGTCTTTCTATTCTTTAGCAGAAATCAAATGTCCTGCAAAAGAGCCCAACTCGATTAAACACCTTTTGATATGAACTTGCCTGGGCCCGTTTGTGCCTACACGGTACCTACAGTCTGAATAAACTCTGCATAATTTGATTTGTGTGAAGTAAAATATTCAGCAGCATACTGGTCTGGTTCATCCATTAGACTACCTGCTGTTGAGAGTGGTGAAGTGGGCTTTATTTCTCGAAAAGCATTGATTTAATACAGTAGTCTGCCCTGCTTTAGTATTTGTACACTGTGATAGTAAAACAGATAAACTGGCAAAGCTACAACTTTCATGCCAATAGCACAATCAGTGCCATCGTGTTCATCTTATTGTGTGCTAACTAGCCAAGCCATGTCTAATCTATGTCCAACTGAAAAATAGTTTGGAATGGAAAATACAACTTATTGTTAATAGAGTTTATTAATGACATTAGAGTCAGTATGACTAGTCACATTAATAATACAAAATCTGCACTGATGATTCGTACACTGTAATTATTATAATAAGGCAGACCAAGAGGATTACTAACAGTCAATAAATACAGACAATCGTCTATAATATACATCAAAATCCAAATGCAATAAAGCAGATTAGGAAAGGAATGAAATCTCTGACAGCTTTCCTCAAAAATGCCTTTCCACCCACATAACTGCTTCTTGACATTTATTGCTTTTTGTGCCATACTGTGTAAACCTTAGAGTCTGCTGTGTGTGAAAATCTCGGGAAATAAGTGTCTTTCTGAAGTACTTAAAAAACTTTTTTCCCCCATTGCTGTTGCTTGTTTGAACATTAACAAATGCTCTTGACCTGTATCTGCATTGCATTATTGCACTGTGATTTGTTGAAAGTGCAGCTCCTCTCCCTCATGATGGCGATTTGAAAACACTAATAAATAACTTAGCGACTTACCCACATAAGGTTTTCAAATGTTTGAACAAACACAACCACTATACCAGGAATCTTTCCTTAGCTCACGATCGCAGGAAGGACGGGCTAATTTATAACTCACACTACACTTCAAATACAGTGCGATTTATAAGAATCTAATACCATCATGCTCTGGGTTACTCATCAGAAAATCAGGGGTTCAAGCCCCAGCACCACGAAGCTACCACTGTCGGGCCCTTGAATAAGGCCCTTAACCATCTCTGTTCCAGGGGGTGGCAAATGATGGCTGACCCTCTGCTCTCACCAGAACTTCATAACAAACTGTAAATTGCGAAGAAAAGAATTTCCCTGCGCTCAAGTATATTTGATAAATAAAAGCTGTTTCTGTTTTTATTCTTTTAGCATGACAAATTAATTACTTCCCCAATAATGACTCAGCAAACAATACCCATAAGAGGACTGAGTCACAAACAACCCCCCATGGAGTTGTTGGCCTGGTGTGTATACTTTTAATCAGCCCATAAAAGGATAGAACACTGAAGCAATTACTTTTCATCTGGCATCAATTAAAATTTCCAAATAGTCGTTACATACCGTAACGTAACCCTCGAGTGTCACATTCTTCTCCACACGGCCATGTTTGTCTGTCAAAGTGTAGATAAAACAATCACAGGAAATTCCAGCACTTCCAAATAAATGATGCACACACTGACAGCAGTCGATTAATAAGACTGAAGTAATGTATTTGCATTCCAATACATCTAGTTATCTGTTGATTCCTGAAATTTCAAACAAATATTTATGTAACAGATTACACCAGTTAGAGCATGAACAATGTTAAAGGTTAATTTGTCATGTTTTACTCATTTCAAACAGAGCTCTCAAACAATTTACATTCAGGGACACCTTTAACTTTGATTAAATAGTTACATTTTATAATTTAGGCTATCAGGCACATTATTTTAATGTGCACAAAAAATAGTTTTTTGCTACATAGGTGCATGAACTTGAACTTTTTGTTCAAGACACATTTTTTGAAAATTGAACCCTGATTATTTATAACTTACATTTTTATGACTTTTTGCTATTGAGATTAACCTATTACTCAATTGACCTGGCAAGCCAGCAACTAAATGAGCACATTATTAAATCCAAGACATGTGCAAGACTAGCTGAGATAAAGTCAAGACGAGTCCATAAGAAAGCAATACTTGAGAGAGTCAAGAAGTCTGAAAACCATCAAATCAATTTCCAGGCCAATCCTGTATGTCATCTGGCTTCATTCATGCATCTGGCTGTTTTCTGAAAGAAGGAAAAAATTCCTGTCAAACTTTCAGAAAACATTTTTGAGACCTCCATAAAAGACCATAAAACTCAAACTGATACACGTCAAAGTACAAATGGCAATAAATTTCACATTTATCAAGTTCAAATCAATACAGAATACATACAGTATCAAGGCTGGTCTTGGACAAGAGTCCAAGAGTCACTGTCCTCTGGTTTTGCTTTACAGACCTTACAGACCCTTCTAACTGGAATGAATTTGTAAAATGTACAAAAGCTGCATGACCAAAATGTTTTCTGTTTTTAACGTGTTTCTGACTTGCCAGGCAAATTATTTCTGTAACCAGCCTAAACGGTTTTGGTGTCAAAGTTCATCTCAAAAAACAATGACATCCACATTTGTCATCTCTTCTCTAAAGGCGCGTGTAGATTTCACGTGCTTGTTTCACCCTCCCAAATACTTCAGGCATGAGCAGTAATACCAGGAGTACAATTGATTTAGTGTTTTTTTATTTTCATTTAAAGGTGTCCGACGTGTAGGCACTAGATCTGTTTCTTTATGTAATTATTCCCCGGAGCATCTCTTTCAATATGACTCATGTCGTTGGTATGGTGAACCTGCATTTACTGAAAACAAATGGAAAAAAATAAACAAAAGTATAGGATTGCAAAGAGTCTGTTATATTCCTTACGTTTAGGGACTGCTGTAGACTGGAAATCCTGGCTTGGGGAGGGGTGGTGGAGGGGGGTGATGATAATTGTGTGTGTGTGGGTGTGTGTGTGTGTGTGTGTGTGTGTGTGTGTGTGTGTGTGTGTGTGTGTGAGAGAGAGAGAGAGAGAGAGAGAGAGAGAGAGAGAGAGAGAGAATGACAGGGAGGGAGAGAGAGACAGCCGGCCCCTCCTACAGTACCTCTAGTATAAATGCTCAGACGCCTGGTGTGGAGAGTCAGACTAATAGCCGAGTGTCACAGCTGCAGGAACACAGAGAGAAGGATCTAGTGGATTACTGCTTCTGTACGGACTCCTACGAGACTCAAAAGCCTATCCTGAATAACACAGGTACATATCCATACTAGTAGCACTGAATAATTTATGATACTCTTTTTTAAAATCAGGGCTGAAGTCTAATTGATTGAGGTGTTAAGTTTTGTTATATATAAGAACAAGACTTATTTTCTGCAACTTGCCTTTTTAGTCTTTAGGACATGCAGCTGATGTAATAGTGGGGCTGCATGGAGATAAAAGCTCACACTCTTGTAGAGTTCACTCATCCTCTCTAGCCTTTGTCCTTGTTACTCTTTTGCTCCAATGACTAGTTTACTTATTTGCACAGAGCATGACCTTTTTTTTTTTTTTTGCACAACTGGAAATAGACCGGCTTTTAGACTCATTGTGGTGCAGAGCAAATCATGGCTTGGCAGAGTGAATAACTGGAGCAAAAGGCTACATTTAGACGATTAAAGTCTAACAAGTCATTCTTTTTCTTGTGTTTCTCTATACAGATTCCAGGCAAAATGAAACCGATTGTTCTGTCGTTCTTCTTCTGCTGCTGTCTGCTGCTAACTGTTACACCCAGTGTGGACAGTGCAAAACTAAACCTCAGCAAAGTGTTAAAAAGAAGGTGAGTTCATTTTTCCTATTATGGCAAAGGATTATAACAGAACAGTATATGCTTGAATGATTTCTAATCAATTTCTAATTATCCAAATCAGCATTGGGCTCCAGAGGACAAAAAGAGATCTGAGTAGTCTGTTTGCACTGAGGGAAGCAGAGACCGGGCAATTCGTTCGACCCGATGATGTCAGAGACACCCTGCTTCCACATTCCAGGTAACATATTTATTACTTTCAAGAACCACGAGTACAATTCTATTCAGTGTGTTCAATTCTATTCATCCAAAAAGATCTGCAGAGCGGGAATGAACATTCTTCTTTCTTCTTGTCTTATACAGCACTGGCACTGGCGTGCGAACCAAGCGCTCCAAGAACTCCGTCAACCAGTCACGGAGGTCAGGCTGCTCACTGGGCACGTGCACGGTACACGACCTGGCACACCGCCTGCACCAGCTCAACAACAAGCTGAAAGTCAGCAGCGCCCCCATCGACAAGATCAGCCCGCTGGGCTACGGGCGTAGACGCCGGTCCGTCCCAAGCAGGCAGATAAAGTTAGAGATGCAGGGTGGCCACTTGCAGCCAGTGTGGAGGCTGCACAAGCTGGAAGCGCTGCTCAGACGGACATGAGCAGCACATGAGCCGAGGGGAACGGAACGCGCTGAGATTTCTCCAGCACATTCTTTCGCAAAAAAGCGCGCAGCTGGGACAGCAGCCATGGCTCACCAAAGCACAATCAACAAAAAATAACAGCTGTTCCACAAGCACTGTGAATGAGAGGCAGAAACAGAGGAGTTCTGTGGTGGAGCAATGCAACGTTCTGGGTTGGTGTACAAGTATTTGACTGGTGCACTGATCCCAAGAGGAGAGGAGAGGAGAGGAGAGGAGAGGCGAGGAGAGGAGAGGCAAGGCGAAAGAAACTGGGGCTGAAGCATAAACCTCCTCTATTGGGACAGAATTTCGATGCTCCTCAGTTGGACTATTCAGTGGGATTATGGGACCCAAATGTATTCCGAGTGTGCAGTGACAGTGACTTCCAACTCTGGACTTTACTCCATCATACCCAACAAGGAAGCACATGGATTGTTCATTCTGAGGAGCTTTGAAGGATTTTAAGAGCAACAATATGGCCACGAAACTGTTTTCTGTCACAAACTCTGTTTTTATTTTCTGGACACTGTATAAGCAATGAATGCTTTAGATTTTATATGAAAATGCCTTTTCTTGGTCCGTAAAAGGATTGTTATGCTACTTGAACATTATTATTATTATTTTGTATAGAGATATGTGCAATCTATATGTATTTTTTTATTCTCAGTATATGTATATATATGCCAAAAAAAGATATTATTTAATTGTTTTATACTTTGTACTACTTTATAGAGAGCTATTTTTGTACAGGATAAAAGGAATATGGGCATTGTTGTATTGTATATGGTATGTTTTATGATTTATACTATTCATCTGTGTTATATGTTGATAGAATATGTTTTATGTCTGTAATAATATATTTGTTAATGTGGTCAGTGTTGGATGTTGTACTGTAAATGTGTGTTGTCGTTTAATAAACTTTGAATAAATAAAAAAAAAGTTACTGTGAAGTCCTCATCTGTTCTGTTGTAAAGCAAATATAAAACACACTAACACAACATGGTTCTGTTGTCTGTCTAGAGGTCAGAGAAAGAGAGAGAGAGAGAGAGAGAGAGAGAGAGAGAGAGAGAGAGAGAGAGAGAAAGAGTGAGATAGAGCACATACACAATGGTTCAGTAAAAGAGACTCATTGCAGTCCCTAGTGGCCAAGCAGAGGTGTACACTTTCTTTCCTGATTAAACCAGACCAGAGCTGAAACTGGGCCTGGACTGGAACCATGTGTGATGGAAGACAGACGGTCCAAAAAGGATGCTGTTCTGAAGGGTGGGAGATGGGGGTAGCTCTGGGTCGCATTCCTCAGAGATGTAGAGGAAAGGGCTTTGCACTACTTAGACAGGCACGCCATAGGACATTCCTCTCAAACACATAATTACCATTCCTGGCTTAATGAGAAGGAACTTTAGCTATGCCCTTTTACGATCGCAGTCATGCTGTTTTAATATGAAAGCCCACAAAAAAAAAAACAACAATTCGATGAATCCTACAGAACACGCTAGAAACAGAGAAAAACAGCACTGATTTGTGTTCAGAATTGTGTTAGAATATCTATTTGAATATTCTCTGCGTTGCAATGTCCTTATTAATATTGTTGTTTTTAATTATTTTTTTTTTTAAAATAGGGTCTATGAAGAGTAAGCAGGGATGCATGATGTTTTGCAACAGTCTATGACAACCCAATATTATAAAAATTATTATATTTATTATTCTGTTATGATGACCTTTTTGACTTGGTTTAACTCAAACTGCAATGACTCAAAACAAGCTGCCTATAAATAATGTCAACCTGGCCCTAATGTAATACCCTGCAATAAATTAACAAAATATTATCAGAAATTATGTAAATAATGAACCTAATATTTGAATAATTTCAGGGAAAATACATTGCATCATATTCATTTATTTAAGCCATTAGAGCTTTTTATTTACTGAACCAGATGTAGACTTGAAACACTGTGTATCATATTAACATCACGTCCTTGATTTAATTTTAAAATTGCTTTATATTTTACTTTCAGGCCTCTAACTATGATAACAACCTTGATTGTAGTTGATAGTAATCTCCAGTGCTGTCAAAAAAATGAAACAATTCAGTCGGGGAAACGTTGGAAAGACATTACTGTCCCCTGGGGGCCCCAGACCCCACATTGAGCACCATGGCTCCTGGTCAATAAAATAGCATGTGGTTCTACAGCACAACAATTCCACTAAAGTTGTACATTTGTATATAAGTTGTTTATTAAGATGTTGCTTATGCTGAAAAAGATTTTATAACATTTTGCTTGGTGTTAAAACATCATTGTTTTCCTGTCCAGAGTGCTATAAATATCTTTCACAATCACCCTAAATGTCACATTTCGAGTAAGATTAGGAATAATTGCTACATTTGTCCATAAAGTCAGAGTTTGTGGAACATATTACTATGTTCAACTTCACATGTGAACACACTTCCATCCAAAACATGCAAATACTGTTATTTGAATGCTGAAGATGGTTGATAGACATGAAGATGGATTGGGCAGTAATCAATATAAACAGTCTGCTACAATGCCTAAGGACTACATTTGCCATGAACATGCATTCAAGTGTTCACCAGTGCACAACTGATAACCTCAACATTGATAGAAATATAATGAATAGTCATTAAGTGGACGCAGCTGAGGATGGGTTTCACTTTTGGGTCTGGTTTCTCTTAAGGTTTGTTCCTTATACCATAGCAGAGAGATTTTCCCCTTCCATTATCACCACTGGCTTGCTCATTAGGGATAAAATTATGATAAACCTAAATAGGTGATTTTAAAATCTAAAATGTATATTCATAAACATATTTACTTCTGTAGAGCTGCTTTGGGAAAAGGTCCACTGTTAAGAGTGTAATACAAATAAAATGAAATTAAAATGTATTTTGTATATATGTCTGGCTCTTCCAACTGAGCAATAAACAAAAGTTTTTGTCACATTCTTGGACTATATTTATTGTGTGTATTTTTTTTTTTTTTTAAAGACTAGATATGTATAGAAGGATGTTACAGGGAAAGGCTACTGAACTTCCAGTGTGACTGTCACCATGTGGTCACTGATGACCTTTTAAAGGCCATGAATACACCAGGGTCATTCAGGGGGAATGATCTGCACTCTGAACTCATCCTACGGCTTAAATATGGATCAGTCATTAGGGAGCAAGAGGAGGGGTTTCTTTACAATTTGTTAAACTAAAGCGCCACCTAGTGTTGATATTGCACTAGTGTTAGTAGTAGGTAGGTTAAAAAAGGACTGCTAGCATTAATATTTTAATTAAATTTGAAAAATGTATATAATCTCAAATGTCATACTCTAATAAAATTATTAAAGCAAAATAATTATTTCAAATCTTCTTCTTTTGGCTGCTCCCATTAGGGGATCATACGTCTCCATACTACCCTGTCCTCTACATCTGCCCCTTTCAAACCAACTACCTGCATGTCTTCCCACGCCACATCCATAAACCTCCTTCTTGGTCTTCCTCTTTTCCTCCTTCCTGGCAGCTCCATCCTCAGCATTCTCCTACCGATTTACACCATGTCCCTCCTCTACACATGTCCAAACCATCTCAATCGCGCCTCTCTCACTTTGTCTCCAAAACGTCCTACATGCGCGGTCCCTCTACCGTTATGTCATCTGGTCCAACCGACTTTCCACTTTTTCATCCTCTTAATAACTGCTCTCACTTCCTCCTTACTAATCCTATCCACTTCCTGCTTCACCATCTCCACACCATCCAACCTTCTCTCACTCTCATATTCTTCATTCATCAGCTTCTCAAAATATTCCTTCCATCTTCTCAACACACTCTCCTCACTTGTCAACACACTTCCATCTTTACCCTTTATTGCTATAACTTGCAGCACATCCTTCCCAGCTCGGTCCCTCTGCCTGGGCAATTGGTATAAATCAGTTTCTCCTTCCTTACTGTCCAACTTCTCATACAGGTCCTTGCCACATCCCTCTTCACTTGCTACTTGCACTTCCTTCTACACTCTTAAATGTCACCCTCCTTCTTCTTAAAATAAGTATTTACCACTTCCATTTCAATCCTTTCAGCAAAATCTACCACCATCTGTCCTTCCACATTCCTCTCCTTAAGGCCATACCTACCCATCACCTCCTCATCAACTTTGTTCCCTTTACCTACATGCCAATTAAAGTCTGCCCCAATCACCAATCTTTCATTCCTAGGTACACCTTCTACCACTTCATCTAACAGAATTTTCTCCATCTCACAACCATAGGTGGAGCACAGGCACTGATTACATTTATCATCACCCCTTCAAATTTTAGCTTCACGTTCATCACCCTATCAAAATTTCTCTTCACCTCCACTATACTTTTCCTTCAGAATCACACCTACACCATTTCTCTTTCCATCCACACCATGAAAGAACAGTTTAAACCTCCAATGTTCCTGGTCTTACTCCCTTTCCACTTGGACTCCTGAACACACAACATCTACCTTTCTCCTCTCCATCATATCAGCTACCTCTCTCCCTTTACCAGTCATAGTACCAACATAACTTCCACTCTCCTACACTTCTCCTTTCCCTGCTGTCTCTGTAGACATCTTCCTCCTCTTCTTCTCCTCCTTCAGCCAACAGTAGCCCAATTTCCACCGGTACCCTGTTGGCTAACAATACCAGTGGCGGTCGTTGGTAACCCGGGCCTTGAACGATCAGATATGAAATTCAATCTTGTGTTCATTTGATTTGGCAGTTTTTTTCTGCTGGATGCCCTTCCTAAAGCAACCCTCCCCATTTGTCCAGGCTTGGGACCGGCACTAAGAGTGCACTGGCTTGTGCAACCATAATAGCTGGGTTACAATATTTATTTAAAATAAAATAATTATTTATTACATAATTAATTAATAAATAAGCATGCACATTTTGAATGTGTGATTATGTTTTTTTTTATTGTATTATATTATTTTCATTATTATTATGGGCTTTAACGCATACATAACCATCTGCAAATAGACTTAAGCCCCACCCCCAGGATTCACACTGGCTAGTAAAATACCGCCAGTAAAATGATTGACAGAAGCAAACACACATGCTGGGCTGGAGCTCTGTTTCCTAAAATGTTTTCCTGGTGATTAATAGATTTTAAGACCATGGGTTAAGAAGAAAGAAAAGAGGTGGAGAAGGTGGAGGAGTTTAGGTACCTGGGTTCAACAGTGCAAAGTAATGGAGAGTGTGTTAGAGAAGTAAAGAAAAGAGTGCAGGCAGGGTGGAGTGGGTGGAGAAGAGTGGCAGGAGTGATTTGTGATAGAAGAGTATCTGCAAGAGTGAAAGGGAAAGTTTATAGGACTGTGGTGAGATCTGCGATGTTGTATGGATTAGAGACAGTGGCATTGAGTAAAAGACAGGAGGTGGAGCTGGAGGTAGCAGAGCTGAAGATGTTGAGATTTTCATTGGGCGTGATGAGGATGGACAAGATTAGAAATGAGTTTATTAGAAGGACAGCGCATGTAGGACGTTTTGGAGACAAGGTGAGGGAGGCGAGATTGCGATGGTTTGGACATGTGCAGAGGTGGGACATGGGGTATATCAGTAGGAGAATGCTGAAGATGGAGCCACCAGGAAGAAGGAAAAGAGGAAGGCAAAGGAGGAGGTTTATGGATGTGGTGAGCAGTGTTGGGGGTAACGTGTTACAAGTAACGTGCGTTACGTAATAATATTACTTTTCTGGAGTAACGAGTAAAGTAGCGCGTTACTTTATAAATTTACACACTAATATCTGAGTTACTTTTTTAAAAAAGTAATGCGAGTTACTTTTCAGTTAAATTATTTTGCATAAAAAAATAAATACTGAATAAAAATGAACGTAGTCACGTAGAATCACGCACTCATACGTGCGAGCAGCGGGAACAGAAGCTCTTCAGAAGCGGAGATGGCAAACTAGGGATTACATTACTGCGATGGAAGTATTCTTATTATTTTGAAATAGTCGAGGAAAAGGAGAAAGGAATAATGGTTAAGTGTAGATTATGTGTTGGTGAAAAGCTCTTGTCAACTGCAAAAAATACCACTTAAAAAAAAAAAAAACATCTGCATGCAAAGCACAGCACTACAGATGTGTGCGTGTGTGTGTATGTGTGTGTGTGTGTATGTGTGTGTGTGTGTGTGTGTGTGTGTGTGTGTGTGTGTGTAATGTTGAATATATGTAACATTATGCAATGTTGCATATATGTAAATGGAGACAGAAATATAGAAAACTTTTGCCGACTTTCCACCACTGCAGATCTATAGACTGCTCAGAATAAAAGTTTTCCGTGGGAGACACATGTACGATGCCATCGCAGCGGAGAGAGCGAGAGAGAGAGAGAGAGAGAGAGAGAGAGAGAGAGAGAGAGAGAGAGCGAGCGAGCAAATTCACAGCTCATTTGCTCTTTGTGGGAAGATAAGACTGCCACGGTCACTGATAATAGCGCGAACTTTGTAAAAGCGTTCAGAATGTTTCAAGCTGATGATGAAGCAGATAATGATGTAGACGAGGACGAGGTCATATTTACGGAATTGCACGAAGTTTTACGAGATGATAGCAAAAGGTATGTTCTCCCTCCACATCACCGGTGTGCAGCCCACACCCTTAACCTTATATACACGAATGATAGTTACATTTCTGACGGCGAAGGCAGATTGAAAAGCAGTGTACAGAAGTGCGACTGGAAAGTGTTCAGCCTTGTGGTCAAAAGTTAGTCGATCATCTTATTGTTCTCTCATAAGTTATTAAACATTTTAAATGTTTAAGACATGTCTTTTGCCCTAATATAACTTATTTCTTAATGGCAATTATCTATATTACACCTGTTACACCTGTAAGGCGTGAAAGAGATACAAGTAACGCAAAAGTAACGCAAAAGTAATATAACGCATTACTTTCCATAAAAAGTAACTAAGTAACGTAATTAGTTACTTTTTTGGGGAGTAACTCAATATTGTAATGCATTACTTTTCAAAGTAACGTTGCCCAACACTGGTGGTGAGGGAAGACATGCAGATAGTTGTGTTGAAAGAGGCAGATGTAGAGGACAGGGGGGTATGGAGACAAATGATCCGCTGTGGCGACCCCTAATGGGAGAAGCCGAAAGAAGAAGAAGAAGTTAAGGCCTGCATTGTTGTTGTTTTGTTCAAAGCAACTTCTGCATATCTCCCCGGTTAATACTGTAATTGTACAAGTCAGAAAAAGATGGCACCTTTAAAGCATTTTGCATTTGTTAATTTTATTACATTTCATTTAAAGAACATTGGTTGTAATTAAAGATATTCAATATTTGAATCAACGTAAGATGCATCTTGCTTCTTTAAGTGTTTTCGGAGGAAGCTGTGACCTTCATAAAACCAGTGAAAACAAGAGAAACATAAACAGCGTATGAAACCTGAGGCTCCGGAGCGGAGCGGATTTTAGTGACGTGTTAGAGCCGATTCTTACACACTGAAAGAGCCGACTCCCGTCGGGGAGAGCCGAATCTTTAGCCGCTACTGCTCAGCTCTGCTAAGAATCCATACAGGCAGGGGCAGGGGCAGGGGCAGGACTTTATTTTGATCTGCAAATAATCACGGAGAGGAGAAATCGCAACAGTCCATTCAAGCTGAGGCATCTGAGACTAAAGACTTTTATCTCAAGTGTCATAATGTTAAGCCTTTATATATTTGATTTGTTTATTGTGGTTGCTGTGGCTCTGTATTCAGTTGTTCATTTGATTACAATGTTAAACAATAGTAACTGTATTTGTCTATACGAAAAAAAATGCATAAAACGAGGCTTTTATGAAAACACTGATTAAAAAAATGCATACAACACAAAAACCATTCGTAATTGTTAAATTAGGATAAATTAAAAGCTCAGAGTGATACTAAATAAAGAGCCATTTGGGAGCCGTAAGAGACGGTTCCTCTAAGCGAGGAACCGAGCCAAAAGAGCCGAATCTTTTAAAAGAGCCGGACCTCCCTTCACTAACGGATTTACGGTTGCCATGTTTAGAGCTGCATAACCGCAAAAGTGACAACCTGGGTTGCCAGGTGTATTACAAATGAGCTGAAGCTAAAAAAAAGCAACAAAACAAAAACGGATGAACGCAACATATACGGACCCCTGGTGCCATCTTTTATGTTACTATGCACAAAAAAATAGGAAATTAAATTATAGAGACAGGATTTTATTTCAGGAAAAAGACAAAAATGCATAAATGTATAGAATAATACATTTATATAATAGAAAAAAATAAGATATGATTTAGTTAAAAAAAAGTTTACATTTAAGTTCTCTCTCCCTATACAGGTGAAGACGTGCAAAGGCCTGTAGAATTCACAGCATTCATAATCAGAAGTAAAAAATACATTGTGTGTATGAAAATTGAAGAAAAGGAAATGTTTTTCATCAAAGTAGAAATATTATATTGTAATCTATTTTTTATATATATATATATATATATATATATATATATATATATATATATATATATATAAAAGCTCAATAAAAAAAATTCAGCAGTGGCCCTATGGACAAGTCATGTTTATGCATTTTAGAAACCTTTTATCACAATGCACAAACATAAAGAAATGGAGTCCAGAGACTTGAAGACAGTATTACCAATGTAATAGTTACTTTTTTGCTTTATTGACAATGTTATACAGTACATTTCACAAACCACTCTCTTAAACATCCAGGTCCTAAAACAATACTGTATTATTACAGATATCACCATAAAGAATAACTAATAACACCCAGCAAGTGAATTCACACAATATTGGGAGTCTATTATTTAATTTAATGTGCATTCGCTACAGTTATACAACCCTAAAACTATTGAAACACTTTTCATCTATTCACACCATCTCATGCTTAAACAGAAAACATGTAAAACATGTACTATGCACTATGCACTAATACACTCAAGTGAATGTACACTGTAAAAAAAAAAATCTGTAAAAAAAAGCAGTAAAAAGACTGGCAGCAGGGCTTCCAGAGATAATCCGTTAAATTACAGAAATAACCATTTTACAAAATTACTAGCAAAAAATAAAGTACAAATACAGAATAGACTTTATGGTCAAAAGTACTTAAATTACTGAATATTACTGTTGATAAATAATTTTTAAACTATAGAAAAACATAAATTCTGTCAAATAACATAGAAAAACAACATACTGTCAGGTTAATCACCATAAATTCAAGGTTTTCATTTGTTATTTTATAAAACTGATCTGTCCATTTACATTAATTTACTGTAAAAGTATAGTTTTCCTCATGTACAATAATGAGGAAATCAGTGAATGTTTGCACGTTTTTTACAGTTGCATTTGAGTCACTTAATTGTCCTCAGTGTGAAAAGATTGATCTTAAAATCATACAGTCACTGCTGGAAAGTGTTTAAAATATGCAAAAGTTGCTGGAATTTTTTTTTTCTGAAGAACAGTGCTCAGTTTAAAGGGATAGTTCACCCAAAAATGAAAATTCTGTCATTAATTACTCACTTTCATGTCATTCGAAACACATAAAACCTTCGGTTATCTTTGCAACACAAATGAAGGTATTTTTGATGATATCAGAGAGCCATCTGATGCTCCATAGACAACAACACAACTGAAACGATCCAGATCCAGGAACAGTAAAAACATTGGATCAACTTCAGTATTGTGACATTACGAGAACACTTTTTTGCGCAAAGAAAACAAAAATAACAATTTACTCAACTATTCTTCTCCCCTGACTTATGTCTTCTGCCATTTTAGAAAGTATGCATGCACTTTCCTCTAGGCGTAAACAACCGTAGATATTAGAATAGAATAGAATAGAATAGAATAGCCTTTATTTGTCACATATACATTACAGCACAGTGAAATGTTGTTCTTCGCATATCCCAGCTTGCTTGGAACCTGGGGTCAGAGCGCAGGGTCGGCCATGATACGGCGCCCCTGGAGCACACAGAGGGTTAAGGGCCTTGCTCAAGGGCCCAAGAGTGGCAGCTTGGCAATACCGGGGCTTGAACCCCCGACCTTCCGATCAGTAATCCAGCGCCTTAACCACTGGAGCTACCACTCCCATGCACATGCTTTCACCAGGCTATAAACAAGGTCAAACAAGACCTTGAATGGAAGACAAGAATAGTAGATTAAATTATGTAATTTTTTTCCTTTGCACAAAAAAAGGTATTCTCGTAGTGTCTCTAAACTGAAGTTGATCATACTATGTTTCTGGTCTGGATCATTTCAGTTGTGTTTCGGTCTGTGGAGGATCAGATA
>JAAIIK010000019.1:6837534-6865030 GCA_014706435.1 Silurus glanis | reverse complement strand
TGTGTGTGTGTGTGTGTGTGTGTGTGTGTGTGTGTGTGTGTGTGTGTACTGTATTAGTGCCTTCTAGTGGCGGGTGGTCAGGACCAGCAAAGTCTTCTCTGCTGGCCTAAACACCATCAGAAGCACTGACCTACAATTACAACCTAAATACTAATATCTGTTCCATGAAATTGTGTTAATTTATTCCCAACAGTTTATTCTCTTTATTTCATAGCGTTTCTCTTGGCTGCTCTGTTTCCAGTATGTGTATGTCGATGTTATATTATTTTGTCCAATCAGATTTCAGCCTCTATGTGCTGCCATGTCAATCTAATCTGCCCAGGACCTTCAAAGTCTGTCCAGCTGGCCTTTTTACCATAGAGAATATTATAAATGGGTCTGATTCTTTAACCATTTAGATTTCAGCTGGCCCAGAATAGCATCAGTGATTTTTCATCCTCTGATTGGTTGGTCAGAGGGAAACTGTTATAGCCAAGTTCAACTGGCAAAACATGTCTGTAGAGTTAGACTTCTTTATGCCTACGGAGGAAGAGAAATTGATTTGCTTTCGGACATTCTTAAAAATATACATTTTGAAGAACAACTAGACATCGTGAGGAGAGTGACATCTTTGGTAAATATGTTGTGTTTCTTTTACATTTTTATGTTTTCGTCATGTTATTAGACAAATATTGATTCTGAACTGCTCCAGATGATGTAGGTGCACAGTTGTGGTTGTAGTGTAGAGGTTTGGAGTTTTCTTAACTGGGTTTCTTGCGTTAGTAAAATGGTATTTACCCTTAATATGTGAAATGCCTCTCTCTGTGTGTTGCCACGCGTTGTTATATTGCATTTTTCTACACTATTGATGGTTTCTATAATCGCGATGTGATAGTGGTGGTATTAAGAGGTGGATTAAGTCTGGTAAATCCCCACTGAAGGCCCGGGTACCAAATGCACAATCTGCCACTGGTGTCTTCTATAATTACCATTATATTATTGGCATATGTGGCATAGGGTTGCAGTTATTTTTATATATATATATATATATATATATATATATATATATATATATATATATATATATATATATATGCAACTATTCTGTAGTAACTTCTCATTCAGAAAGACTTGTAGGCAAATACACAATCAAAAAAATGTATCTAATAAATATTAATATAAAAATGGAGGGCAAATTGTAAATATAAACCACTTTGTGACTCGCTTTTATAGAAAACCTGTCATTAGTGTAACAGTAACTGTTTCATCACACCCCATCACTATGTCATTGATTATTTCCCTATAACAAGACACATTTGTTGGGGTCTGTTAGTTACCTACAGTATAGAGCACATACAATACCCACTACATACAGCTGTGTGCAAAAGTTTGCACACCCTGTATTATTAGTAAAATGATTGACTGTAACCCTGAGTTGCAGGTATAATTTTCATTCCCCAGCAATCAACAAAGATTTGCACCTCATTTGTGTGTGTTTGTGTGTAGGGAGAGAGATATGAGTACCTTCCAGTTCCGTCCACATTGCGGTGAAGCTGGCTCCATCACTCATCTGGTTTCAGCTTTTCTCACTGCAGATAACATCTCTCATGGCCTTAACCTTAAGAAGGTAAAGTGTGCTCTCTCTCTCTCTCCCTCTTTCTCTCTCTCTCTCTCTCTCTCTCTCTCTTGCACTCTCTCACACACACACACACACACACACACACACACACAGGATAGTTTATCAATTTCTTTTGCTCATTACCTACCGATGACTGTCTCTCATTAGTGTTTATATTACAGACATTTACATTAATTGCATTTGTCAGACGCCTTAATCCTTATCTTATTCGTACAATTTAACAGTTGAGAGTTGAGGTTGATGTTAATAAGAGTTTAACTCCAGACCTTCCAATCTGAAGGTCTTAACCTTTCCGCTACCACTTCCCCTTATATACTACAGCCTGTGGTTTCCTTCCTTCTAATATAATATATACGTTGCCAAAAAATTACTATTTTTGGTTATAGATGCTTATTTTATATTGTTTTATGCGTTATTGAATCAGTATGAATAAAAAGGCAACAGAAAGAGAAGAAGGCTGCTATTTTTGCCAGAAATATTGTCACACCAAATAGTGATTGTATTTATTGATGTTTATTAGTGTTTACTGCTTGTTGGTTAAATTGGTTAAGATATAACTCTATATTTTGCTGTAGTTTAAACTACTACTATTTGTCAGATGGTGAATTTGGGTAAATCTTTCTTTCTTAGTCTTTTTTTTATTACGTTCATCCTTTGCACATGGGTCCGACAAATATTGTGCAAGTGTACTGCTTTAATATTAAATAATTTGACCCACGCTGTCATATTGTATATAAACTGTGTGTGTATGTTCTCAGAGCCCTGTCCTTCAGTACCTGTACTACCTGGCCCAGGTACCCATCGCCATGTCCCCCCTAAGTAACAACAGTCTGTTCTTGGAATACTCAAAGAACCCACTGCGAGAGTTCCTGCACAAGGGTCTGTGTGTGTCTCTGTCCACTGATGACCCCATGCAGTTCCACTACACCAAGGTCAGCACCTGAAAATGACATGCTGTATCAGAACAATTAATATAACATTGGAATGAAGTACCATTCAGTGCAAAAGTTTGCACCCCGCTTTTTTGTTTGAAATTTGTATCTTAACTAACATTTTATAATTTACCAAATAGAAATGGTTAAATTAATATATATATAATTTTTTATTTATTTATTTATTTATTTTTAATTTATTTATTTATTTTTTTAACTCATTTGGACACAACTTAACTATTAGCAACAAAAACTTGGGCAGAACTCAAAAGCATCCATATTGATGTGTTTTTATATCAGAAATATATCTACATTTTCCCAGTAGAAAAATGAATAAGATCTTACATCAATCTTGATCTCAAAAGGTTGATACCTGCCAGCTCTTAATTCATTGTGGTGTTTCTTGACATTTACAGCATTTTTGGTAGAGGACCCTATCCATAGTTACTTACAATTTTCTCATCTATACAACTGACCAGTTGAGGGTTAAGGGTCTTGCTTAAGGGCCCTGCAGTGGAAGCTTGGGGGAGCTGGGATTTGAAATCATGACCTCAGATTAGAAGTCTAACATCTTAACAACTCGAATTTTTGAGAATCTGCAAAGGATTGCATCTTTTGTGTTAGTCATATACGAGTCCCTTGATTGTAAATAATAAAAAAGATTGATACTAAAATATATTTAAACACTGTCTGAAAGAGTTCAAACATACAAAAGATGCTGATAAACCAAGTAATGTACAGTTTTTGGAAATGGGCAGTTGAACTGCTCAGGACAAACAAGGAACTCATGAAAAATGATTACCATATTTTTCGGACTATAAGCCGCTACTTTTTTCCTACGCTTTGAACCCCGCGGCTTAAACAACGAAGCGGCTAATTTATGAATTTTTCCTGGGTTTTTCCCGGTTTCACAAACTTCAAGCCAAAAAACTGACACATAACATTAGACCAATGAAATTTCCGAACGGAAACGAAAAAACGCACCTCACCTGTGTTCTGAGCTGCACGGCATCGGGAGAAAAAACGTTTTTTTTTTTAAACGCACGACGATGCCAAAAGATAAACTCCCGAGAGAAATAGTTGTGAAAGGAAGGAGGAAGACAGTGAACAATGACTTTCTTGGTCGGCTACTGTTTAGATACAAGCCGTTGTAACGCGTTGAGTCTGGGTTAAGGGAGAGCTCGCTAACTCCAGTTGCAACAGAAATCATATAAGCTTTTTTATTTTTCTTGGCAACAGCGTTAAGGGTTAGTCAAAGAAACTTAGAAATCAGCATCAGAAAATAATAAGGACATAATCCTCGTCTTGCACATATGCAGTAATACCGGAAAAAATGCAGTGGCAGGCTATTCCCAAAATACCGCTCTGCTCCTAAATGAAGCGCAACATATTTCACCCGTATTTCGTTAAAGCCTGTGTAAAGTACATTAGTGTAGACACCTGCGGCTTATAGACAGGTGCGGCTTATTTATGTTCAAAATGAAAATATTTGTATAATTCATTGGGTGCGGCTTATATATGGGTGCGCTTTATAGTCCGGAAATTACGGTACAAAACATAAAAAAGTTGATCATCCAAGTATTAAAAATCCCACACAGTATTAAAATACACCTTGCAGATTTTGCATATTGTATATAAATTTATGAATTCAAATGTAAATGTGTGATTAAAGCATTTAAAAAAACGTAAATCTAACAAAACCTGTTAAATCTTTGTTTCTTAAACGTTCAAATGAGCATAAACTCTCCCACAGATTTATTCAGAGAGATACTACAGCATTCTTCAGAGAAATTTGACTTTGTGCTATATGTGATTTGCATAAATATGTGATTGTAAAACCTCATTAATACAATGATAATGATTGAAAAATGATAAGAAGCTCTTGTTGTGTTTCAGGAAGCTCTGATGGAGGAGTACGCTATTGCAGCCCAGCTGTGGAAGCTGAGTACGTGTGATTTATGTGAAATTGCCAGAAACAGCGTGCTGCAGAGCGGCCTATCTCATCAGGTAAGTCTCTTTACTGATAGGTATCGCGGCGAGAGCCATGCCGTTCTTTGTTCTATCTTTCTTGTGGGCCTTTAGTTTCATTCCAGATTCTTGATTGTGATTGGTCAGAAACTGCTGATTAATTTCCAGGATCCCAGGTTTATCTAAATGCACTCATTCTCATTATATTCTCATTTCTATAGCAGAGTAAATTCACTGCTTTAAGGAAAAATGTTCAGGCAGAAGAGTTCACAATTTGTGGTTTATCATTAAACCGACAAGCTGCATATTTTCGTCTTAGGTTTGTGAGGGGAAAAAAAAAAAGGCTAGTGAGTGACTAATTTATATGTTCCACAAAATCTATCAATGTTCAATAAATGGTATATAATGTAAATTAATACTAAATACAAAGTAAATTTTAAGCGGTGTAGTTCAACTCTAGTAAATGTAGTTCAACACTATCAAGTGCAGTTCTGTGCAGTTGTACATAGGTGAACTCCACAACCACACTAAAAATCTATTGGAACATCATTCCAGAAGTGTAGGGGTTATTATAACAGGAAATGGGGACTAAATGTGGAATAGGATGTTCAAAAAGCACATTCTTTCTCATGGTGTAGTTGTTCAAAAACTTTTGTCCATATAGTGTATTTTATATTTGCTTCTAAAAATACTAAATATCAGCAACAGTTAAAAACAATGATTTAAACCTTTTAAGAAATTCAAGTAGGGCTGTTGCTATCAATTATTTTAGTAATCTAGTATTCTAATGATTATTCCATCGATTAATCGAAACTAAGTCTTTTTTCTTTATTAAAGAACAATACTAAATAAGAAGGAGAAAATAAGATGGATCTCTAAAAATGACCAAGTCATATTTTTATCTTTTTTTCGAAAAATGTAAATAAATAAAAAAATAGAAAATTAAACCCATTTAGTGCATTTAATAGGCATATTACATCAAAATACAAACACAGCGCATTCAAAAAGTCCTTCCGCAGTGGCCATGTAGAGTTAAAGTTATGGGAAACTATTTGTTTAATAAAACTCAATTATTCTCACTCGTATTTATTTGTTAAATCTCGTACAGTATTGTGATGTGGTTTTCTTGTTTTTTTTTTTTTTCTTGAAATTTTCCACGCACTAAATCTGTGTATTTATCACCAGCTTTAAAAACGTGCTCCACTACCTGCTCTACACCTCCACTGGGACTTTTTAAATTACTTTAGAAACGGTAACCGCACTGTACAGTGTTTTCTTTGTTTTAGTTTGAAATGATCCCAAACTTTGGAAACTTTCTGTCGTGTTCTTTGGCCTGAATCTTCTCCACACCCCTCACTGTTTTCTCTCCGTTCCTCCATTTTTCCTTCTGCGGCATCTTCTGTGTTACCTGTCTAGCGCATTCCAGTGAGGTCATGCGTCAGTAATAACGGTCCGTGGGAAACGCAGTGCTCCGTGTTTATTTAAATGGACTAAACGAAGCAATACATTTTTGTAATCGAATTACTTGAGGAATCGTTACAGCCCTAAATGAAAGTAAAATGCCCTATGCCCTACAGTAACAAGATGAATGTTTATATAGGAAGGAATTTATTATTCTTATTCTAATTATTTGTACTCCAATTCAACAGGAGAAGAAGCACTTTCTTGGGGAAAACTACTTGAAGGACGGGCCGGAAGGGAACGACATCCGTCGCACCAATGTGGCGCAGATCCGCATGGCCTACAGACACGAGACGTTGTGTAACGAGCTCAGCTTCCTGGTAGAAGCCATGAAATCCGAGGCCCTGGGCTTGCATAGTCAGAACAAAACACCCTCCATGCCATAAAACTGCAGCCATACACACACAATTGCATGCTGCCTTATGCACAAGACTGCCTACGTCAGGTATTACTTAATTTCTGCTGCTCGGAAAAACAAAAACCGAACAACCTGCCTCACTGAGATCTACACTGTAAGTCTTCCATGTGAGTCTTGGTCTGCATGCGTGTTCACTGTGGCCTGCGGATTTGTACCGAGCAGTGGATCCGTTTAAGATTTAATCATTTCCTTGTACAAACTGTCACTGACATCTGTACATATAAAAAATAAAGTGTGAAACTTGAGATAAAGCATGTCAGGGACTGAGGAAAAGCCAATGTAATGCCCCCTGTTGGAGGTGATCATAATTGTTCAACAAAAATTACTTGAGACATGAAAAACTGTAGAGTAGGCTTGAATATGTGTTATGTTTTAAATGCACAATTTATAAGTACATAAATACACACTAGATACTCACAAATAGAAGAATGATATAAGAACCTGATCTAGATCCCTACAATGCAGAGTGAAGCAGGATTGTTGACCCTCATTTACTGAATGTACTGTATATGATACATATTTGAGCTTGAACACAATGTAGCATTGTAGCTAATGTGCTGTATGTTCATTCAACACCTGGAAAGCTTTTTTGCTACATCTAGTGGCCTTTTTTTAGTTTATTTCAGAACTTGTACAATATTGCACATAATGTACAGTATATAAAGATGTATATGTAGTACATTATTCTTTAATAATAGTATGGAGAGAGAAAAAAAGCAAATGTACCTTTATATTGTAATACTGATAAACTGTTTGCTAGGAGGTAAGAAAGAAAAAAGTATTTAATTGGATCAGCTGAATCTAAAAGCTGCCAAGTGCATGACATCAAAGTGCTAAATTATTGGCACCCTCCATAAAGATTAATTTAAACGCATGGCACATAGATCGACTGCTGTGGAGTGTTTAAAGATATTGTGAGTTTGTTTATTCGAACACCTATTTAAAGTAAAATGCCTTCTTAAGTCTACAATATGTTTCCTGCAAAAATATATACTGGTTTCAAAAGTATTGGATTAATATTTCATGATGTCTTAATGACACTTGTAGGATGCTTGTATGTACACAACATTGTATGTGACTTTATAATATTGTAGCGTTGTGTTCTCTTCAAAAATAAATAGGCAGGAGACGGAGATCCATTTCAAAGCAACAAACTGACGTGGTTTATTCCCTGAACTTTACAATCTAAGAACATGGGTATTAGAAGGTGTCCTAATTTTACCTAAAACAAGAAAAAAGCAAAGGCTGAACAGTTCTTTCCTCTCTGACCCGAACTAACTCCACACACACACACACACACACACACACACACCCAATTGCAGGAAATAATAATAAACACATTTATGGCAGGGAGCCAACGGTCTCAGCACCACACTGCCTCCCCTTAGGTTTTCTCGTTCCCAAGGAATAGTAATTTCCCCAAAGCACTGTGGTGTGTAAGAACATCTTTGGGCTGAAGCTGTGATCCATCTTTTCTTTGAGCCTGTTGTGGGACAAAAGTAGGCAGCAACGTACCCAAGGGGTAGTCGGAAAGTCACGATGGCTTCTTCTGTGATGTCTTCTTTCCTTCAACGGATGACCCGAGCCCATCATACTATCTTCAGGTGCCCCAAACCCAAACCGTCCGAGAAGAACCCCAGACACAATGACGCTCCTCCAGGAGTGTCCAGAGGCCCCTCCAGAAGCCTAGGTTAAGGAGTCACTCTCTTCACACATTGTCCGGCACTTTGTGTTCAGCTGCTCTGTACGCTGGATGGGTTACCCCAACAGTCTGCCTGGGTTTCTGTTCCTTAATGTTTGCCGTTCTCCTCGGTACGTGGCCAACCGGTCCCAGTGCAAAACCACAGTATAGTCATCAGGCATCTTCCTCACACAATAAATAGACCCCCCCCTATGCACAATCCAATTTAGGTGAGTGTTCTCTTCAGTTTCTTAGGCCCATAGATCCATACATACTCTCCTGCATTTTCTTGGGACAAACTACTTAAAGGACTTGCTGGAAGGGAACGACATCCGTCGCACCAATGCGGCGCAGATCCGCATGGCCTACAGACACGAGAGCTCAGCTTCCTGGTAGAAGCCAAAAAACCCGAATCAGAGTTGCAAACCCCAGCCACTAGATGGTGCCACCACGCCTTGCGCAGTACCGCGGGAGGACAGCCAGCACGGTTTTTACTCCCGGTACTTTAGGGTGGGGTGGGGGGGGGTCCCATTCTGAATTTACAGAACCTCAACAAACACCTCAGAAAGTACAAGTTGAAAATGCTCACATTAAAAGCATTGTACAGTGTTATTCCCAGAGACTGGTTTACATCAGTAGATCTGAAGGACGCTTACTTTCACATAAGTATTTATCTGGCACACAGGAAATTCCTAAGGTTTGCCTATCGGGGCACAGTCTAAAATTTTTTGACATTACCGTTCAGGCTGGCACTAGCCCCAAATTTTTACCAAATGTGCAGAGGCTGCACTATCACTGCTGAGAACAGCGGTTTTCAGAGTGACTCTGTTTACTCCTTCTAGGGGTGATGGCTTCGCCAGTGTCTGTCATTCCATTGGGACTGTTGCGAATGAGAGAGTTTCAGTGCTGGTTAGCGGCACATCACTTATGTTCGAAGCGCCACCTCAACCTCAAAGTTATAGTGTCATCACTTGGCTTGCACGCTCTCCACCACTAGCGAAATCGCACTTTTCTTGAATCAGGAACCCTGCTGGGAGCTGTTTCCCTGAGAAAAGTAGTGACGACGGATGCGTCGCTCAGAGGTTGGGGTGCGGTGTGCGAGGGCAGGATAGCAATAGGGAAATGGCCCATCTCATTACGGAACGCGCACATAAACTTCCTGGTACTGTTAACGGTGTTTCTAGCTTTGAAACATTTTGTGCAGTTTCTTCGAAGTCAACACATCTTGATCAGATCGGACAACACGACGGCGGTGGCATATATAAATCGCCAGGGCAGAACACATTTTCCTCGATTTCACAGTCTAGCAAGAGAACTTATGGTGTGGGGCGTGAAGCATTTTCAGTCATTACGGGCGACTCATGTCCCTGGAGTAATAAATGCAGGAGCGGATCTTTTGTCCGGTGGAAATCCCCTGTACGGTGAGTGGACTCTCCACTCTCTAGGTGGTGGACCTGTTATGGGAGAGGTTCAGCCGGGCAGAAATTGTTCACCCGGCACCGGACAGAGTGGCTTTCTGGGCCTGGCCCGTAAGAGGTTGAATTTAAGTGTCACAGGTTTGCCTCCAATGGTGATTGAGACGATTCACAATGCGAGAGCAGCTTCGACGCACTCTGCATATGAGAGGAAATGGAATATATTTGAGCTATGGTGCAGATTGGTGCAGATTGTCCCCTTTCACTGTTCTTTGGTAGAGGTGTTATGCTTTCTGCAAGAATTTTAGATAAGGGCAGCGCGTTTCCAACCGTTAAGCTGCTGTTTCTGCATGCCACTGTCACGGAGCGAATGAAACAGAGGCGGAAGCCGAAGTACAGCTCGCTCGGGTTTTAATGATGAGAGTGCGGGAGAGAGATGCACACAAGCACACACACACGCACACGGCAGTCCTTAGGTTGAGAGCGTCCGAGGTGCGCTTGGGGAGAAGCGTAGCTGATCCGAGATGCGCGGGGAGGAGAAGCGCAGCCGGTACAGGATGGCGAAGTCCGAATGGAACCGATAGCATAGAGTCCTGTATGCAACAATGAACACATACGGCAGTAGGTAACGTCCAACACATTCAATAACGAACAACGGAGTGAGTGTGAGTGAGGAGCTTATGTATAAGCGGGGTGGAGTGATGATGAGCCCCAGGTGAGCGTGATTAAGCCTGGAGCTTCAGAGAGAGCGGAGGCATGATTGATGATGAGCCCCAGGTGTGTGTGGTTAAGCCTGGAGCTTCAGGGAGAGCGGAGGCATAGAGAGCCACCAAAGGGGTCGTGGCAGGTGGATCCCTGACAGCCACGTAGGCATTGACGGAAATACCATTGGTCATCACCCGCTTGTGTGCATGTTTATGAAAGGAGCGCGATGCCTGAACACGTTTTCAAAGCCGCTGATTCTGCCATGGGATCTGTCTGTGGTCCTTAGCGCGCTCTCTCAGCCTCCTTTTGAGCCGATAGAGAGTATTGGTTTGAAGCTCCTTTCGCTGAAGTTTGCTTTGTTATTGGCTCTTTCAACCACGAAGCGGGTTAGTAAACTTTGTGCGTTGTCGGTTCATAACTCCTGTATGCGGTTTGCTATGGATTTCTCGCGAGTGACTCTCAAGACTAATCCGGAATTTGTCCCTAAGGTGAGCGAATCAGCTTTCGCCTGCAGGCAGGTGGATTTACTGGTTTTTCATCCACCTCCTTTTTCCTCAACCGAGGAGGAGCGGCTTCATTGATTGTGCCCTGTCCGTGCGTTACGTCACTATGTGGACATGACGAGGGGATTGAGACGGAGTAATCAGCTTTTTGTTTCATGGGCTGATTCTCGTAAAGGGAAGACCTGTTTCCCAGCAGCGCCTGTCTCACTGGCTAGTGGAAGCTATTATATTGGTGTGAGTGCAACAAACTGACTCACTAGCCCAGGTCCTCAGAGTTCCTTTGTACTCGGCACAAAACAACAGTGAATAAATGTCTTGAATCCAGGTTGTTTGTTTTACTGTTAAATTATGAATTTCAAATAAAAACAAAACAAAAACTTAGGATCTTCACCTTTCTAAACAAATAAACTGTGTAGTTCTGTGTAGGTCAAAAGAGTGTGTTGCTCCAAAGACCAGTGGCTTCTGACTGGTTTGCAGGGTTCTATCTCTTTTATACCAAATCTAACAGCCAATCAAATTACGTTATACTAGAACTCTTTACATTCCATAGAAATGGCTTCAACATATCCCGGCCCCTAATTGAATAGGCCTTAACATATCAATTATCAACTTTAAATTGAAGTCATTTATACTCTTACATTTAACACTTTCTCAACTCCTTTTTGCAAGAATCTTCTTTTCTTCACAGGAAAGTACTGTATTTAAAGGTAAACATTAACTGGTAAGTATTAACAACTAAATACATCTCACAGACTATTTAACTGGTAATTTCTATTCTATTCCAGACTTTCTCTTCTATCATCAGTCTTCTTCCTGCAACAAACAAAGTTTAGTTATGGGTCTGTGAATGATGCTGGTCTTCGTACGAACATCAGCACTTCGGACAACACCTTTGGAGTCAGGCATCACCCTCATGATTCTGCCTAACATCCATGAGTTTCTTGGCAGGAATGAATCTGCAACGAGGACAACATCTCCAACCTTGAAACTTCTCTTTAAGCTGAGCCATTTTTGCCATTCTTGCAGAAGCGGTAGGTATTCGTGAGTACACCTTCGCCAGAACAGATCCGCCATATATTGTATTTGTCTCCAGCGCCGGCGGGCATAGACATCGTCCTTAGCGAACACACCAGGTGGGAAACTAGGCTGTGTTCTCAACGTGAGCAGATGATTCGGCGTCAGAGGATAGAGGTCATTGGGGTGATCTGTGTTCGTGGTTAAGGGTCTCCCATTGATGATGCTCTCAACTTCACACAAGAGAGTATGTAGTCCTTCATCTTCTAAGAGCTGTTGCTTCACAACAGAGCTCAGCACTTTTCTCACTGTACGGATTTGACGCTCCCAGATACCACCGTGGTGAGACGCAGCAGGTGGGTTAAAAATCCATTGCACACCCTTTCTCATCATGACTTCATTGATACGAGACTGATCCAACTCTGCCAATGCCTCACGCAACTCTCGTTCAGCGCCGACAAAGTTGGTGCCATTGTCGGAACGAATAATTGACACTTGACCTCTTCGGGCTTGAAAACGGTAAACATGCAAGTCATTAATACATGAATCAGTGTCAAGAGAATGGGCTACTTCTATATGCACTGCCCTGACAGTTAAACATGTGAAGAGCACTCCATAACACTTAACCTTTGCACGTCCTCTTCTGACCTCAAAAGGTCCAAAATAATCTACACCTGTGTTGGTGAAGGGTGGTTTGTCGGGAAGCAGACGGTCTTGTGGCAGATCCGCCATTTTCTGCTCTCCTGCCCTTGCATGCAGTCTTCTGCAGAGGTTGCACTCTGAAATCACTTTTCTTGCTGCTGCATTGGCTCTTGGTATCCAATACCGTTGTCGCAATATGGCTAAGATGTGGTTCCTACCTCCATGTCCACACTCTTGATGGATGTGGTGGACAATGAGGTGAGCTATTCTGTGCTGTTTATGCAGAATGTCAGGATGCTTGGCCTCCTCAGGCATCGCCGATCTGTTCAAACGTCCTCCTACTCTCAACACTCCCTCTTGCAAATATGGATCCAGTTTGAAGAACTGCTCCTTTTCACACGGGAGCCTGCCGGCTGCATGCTTGTATCTCCTCCGCATAAGTTTGTCTCTGACTTTATTTAACCAGTTCAATTTCAGCTCTGGATAGATCTTACATGGTAAGTATTCCTTTTTCCAGGTTTTTCTTGCACATCATCATTTGCTGTTCAACTATAGATCTGCATTTCTCTGGATCATTCTCATTCTGCTGTATGTTCTGCTCAAACACCTTTCTCTTCTCGCGCAGGTGCCGCAACGTCCTTCTCAAGTACAAAATCCAGGCTGCCGCCTTTTTCAGCTTATGCCAACTGGAGTAATACTCAACAAGCTGATGCAGCGGATCTGTGCATTTGTTTGAGTTTGTGCATGACACTGCAGCGGATGTCTTCACCTCGACATCATCTACAGTCAGGTAAGAACACTGTTCCACATAGAAGTTCTTGAGGACTGTCTGTGTGGCTTCTGGGGTACTCTTTGATGCTGCATCTTCCGCTGTTCTTCTTAATGCATACAACGCACAACTAGGAGATGATGTAGCACCGAACAAATGCACACACGTTCTGTACTGTTCTGCTTCCACATTCAGATTACCACCTGGCCACCAGAGAAAGCGTAGCATATCCATGTCCGTGTCTGGAAGCCGCACCTGGTAGAACATGGACTCTATGTCTGCCATCATGGCTACAGGCTCCTGTCTGAATCTCGACAATACTCCGATGAGGGTGTTAGTTAAGTTAGGCCCTTGCAACAACTGGTCATTTAGCGACACACCTTCGTGTGTTCACATCTGTACGTAAGTTGCTGCACAGTCAAAGACGACTCTGAGTTTCCTCTTTTTTGGGTGGTAAACCCCATGGTGTGGAATAAACCATACTCTTCCATCACTGCGAATCAACTGTTCCTCTGGAATCCTTAATGCATAGCCTTTTTCCAGAATGTTGTCCATAAAAGCCTTGTACTCTTGAAAGAAGTCCGTATTCCTACTGAACTTCCTCTTCAAAGAGTTAAGACTCTGTTCAGCAAAACCACGGTTGCATGGCATCTTCACCTTGTCATTCTTCAAAGGCAACTTGATGCGGAAGTGACCGTCCACGAGCTGAGCTGATGTTGTCACTGTATGCATGAACTGTTTGTCATGTTGAGACTGTTCTCGTCTGTCGTCACATCTTCTTTCTGGAAAATCTGCATTGTAATGCTTCATCAGCATGTCTTCAACGCTTATCAAAGAAATATGGTTAACAAGGAAACTTTTGCCATCATCTGATTCCTTCTCATGGCATCTGCTGATTGGCCCATTGACAACCCAGCCAAGAGCTGTCTTCACAGCGTATGGTCCATCGTTCTGGCTATTAATGATTTCCCATGGCTCCATGGCTTTGTATGCGTTGACACCGATGAGCAGACTAACCTCTGCTTCGAATTTTGGGAGATGGACTCGACTCAGGTAAGACCACTTCTCCAAATCTTTCTTCTGTGGGATGTTGGCCTTTTTTGCAGGTATATTTGGCTGAGTATACACATTAGGAAGCTGAATGTAATCTTGCTCCTCTAAGCCACACACCTCCAGATCGGTAAGTTCATAGCTATTTACTTTCTGTTCTTGCGCTATAGTACGAAGCAGGAACTCCGTCTTTCTGCCCCGCACATTCAGCTTCTTTGCCAATTCTTCAGTACAGAAAGTCGCTGTACTTCCTTGATCCAGGAAAGCATAGGTTTTGATTACCTTTGTGTCTTTCTTGTGTTTTATCTGCACAGGTACGATGGGAAGAATACACTCGCTGTTCCCGGCCCCAGTATGGTCACCTTTTCTGCACCCTGCAGACACGAGAGCACTTGTGACTTCACTCGTGCTTTGTGACCTGTCCTCAGCACTGATGTTCTTTGATGAAGCATCTTCCTTAACAACATGCAAGATAGCTGGGTGCCTGAATGAACAATCTGGACAAGAGGACCTTTTTTTTTTACAGTCCTTGGACATATGACCTGCCGTCATACACCCAAAACAAAGGCCGTTCATTTTCAGGAACTGAATTCTTTCTTTCAGAGGCTGTTTTCGAATCTTGTTGCACACATTCAGTGCATGGTTCTTCTGGCAGTAAAGACAGGGACTTTGAAAAACACTTGCTGACTTGGCTGCTAAAGGTTTCTTCTCAGGTTGGCTTTTACTGGCGTTATTTTCGGTAGCAGACACATGTACAGCAAAGCTGCTTCTTTTAGACTCACTTTTTCTAATGCCCGGTTGCCTTTTTGAGCTGTGGTGGTTACTTGTGGAGTCCAGGATATCCCCAAACAGCGGGTCATTGGCAACCTTTGCTTGTCGGTACACATATTCCACTAAATCAGGAAATCTGGCTCTTTTTCTTGTTCTTTCTTGAATGTCATAAGCATAACTTCTCCATCTTTCTTTCAGTTTGAATGGAAGTTTGGATAAAATGGACTTCATGTTGGTAGGATTGTTCATTTCGTCCATGTAGTCCACTTCATTCACTGTGTTACAACATCCAACCAAGAACAAAGCAAAAGCATTCAATCCTTTTCTGTCTTCTGGCCTTATCTGAGGCCATTCCATAGCCTTCTTGATGTAAGCTGTAGCGATGGTCAATTCATCTCCGTAGTGACGATCAAGCAGTTCTCTAGTTTCTTTATAAGCTCTGTCGGGTTTCATGTGCTCACAGCTCCGTATGAGATCAAGTGGCTCTCCACTCGTGAACTGTTCGAGGTAGTACAGCCGGTCCTGATGACTGTCTGTTTTACTGTCGATAGCATGCTCGAATGCCCTTATGAAAGATCTGTAAGTCAGAGGATCTCCTGTAAACTTGGATATGTCTCTTTGAGGGAGTTGAGACAAACTCTGTTGTTTAATGAGCATCTCCGTGACTTCGTTTTGACGCTGTAACACTCCGTGCAAGCTATCTGTAGAAAAATCAGTGTGGTCATGATGATTATGATGTGGCGTGCTGCTGACAGCATCAAACCTTGACGATGACTTTCTTCTATCTGAAGCCCGAACTTGAGTGGCTGGCCTTGGATTGAATGTAAGGGATGTCTTACCAGCTCCATGACACACATAATCGTCTACATTGTGTTTTTCTTGTTTACACATCAGGGGTTCAATCTGGGTCCTGAAGGTAGTTCTGATAAATCATATTTAGATTCATGAGTATCTTCAAATTCTTCGTACACCTTCAGTTTGGCGTCTGAAGCAGCAAGCTCAATTTCGAGCTCTAATTGCTGTTTTCTAGTTCTTAAGTGAATTTCTTCCTGCGCTATTGCTTCTCTCTTTTTCATTGCTGCAGCTCTTGCCAACAGTGCTTCACGTTCAGCTTTAATTCTCAGCATCGCAGAAGTAGTACTGGAAGTGTGGCTTACCACTGAGTTAGCTTTGGATACACTATCATGTGGCCGAATATCATCTTCCTCATCCTTTAGGACATCTGAAATCCATTTGTTTGTGTCTCTTATAAACCGCTGAAATTCAGAATATCTGTTCTCATAAGCATCTTGATCTGATTTCTTATCATCTTCATCTATTAACTCACACAACTCTTCATTAATCCGTTCATACTGTCCCAAGCATCTTTCGAACCGTAGCAATTCTTCATCTTTAATTAACTTAGCATTGTGTTCGTTTTCCATTAATTTGGACAAATAATTCTTCTGTTTGGTTATTTGTCAACACACGCAGCTGCGCTTTCATCTGCCATGTCACGTGACTTTAAAATCTTCACAAAAAACCGTCACAATTCTTAATATTTTCCACGGCTTCTAATCTTCTTATAAACACTCGTTTATAGTCACTGACGTGCAGGATTTATTTATGTCAAGCTCTATGACTTACAGGATGAAATACCCAGTGAACACTTACAGTCACTTTTAGACGATGGCTAATAGAGTCATGAAGAAAAATATCATAACTGTTCAGGGGAAATTTCACTCAGTCGACGACTCACTCTCTAGGTAGGCTACTTCTGGCTTTCTTTATGTGTACCTTTGCTGCGACGCAGTTTTCTTCCGTATTGGTCTGTTGTCTTTGTTAGCAGCCGCTAGCAGGTTTCCCTCAGAGCCGCCATGTCGGTTAGCTCGCCGTCACCACGAGTGTCTTTTCTTTAGCGATCTTCTCACGCGGCTCGTCTTTCGGCTTTTACTCGATTTTTTTTTTTTACTATGTCGAGCAAGTCTTTTGACATGGATGTGAGTGCAACAAACTGACTCACTAGCCCAGGTCCTCAGAGTTCCTTTGTACTCGGCACAAAACGACAGTGAATAAATGTCTTGAATCCAGGTTGTTTGTTTTACTGTTAAATTATAATTTCAAATAAAAACAAAACAAAAACTTAGGATCTTCACCTTTCTAAACAAATAAACTGTGTAGTTCTGTATAGGTCAAAAGATTGTGTTGCTCCAAAGTCCAGTGGCTTCTGACTGTTTTGCAGGGTTCTATCTCTTTTATACCAAATCTAACAGCCAATAAAATTACGTTATACTAGAACTCTTTACATTCCATAGAAATGGCTTCAACAATTGGGATATAATAGCATGGGTCTTAGCCCTCCAGTAGGGCTGAGGGCTCATAGTATCCGAGGCGTGGCCATTTCGTGGGCACTGTTTAAGGGCATTTTAATTTAGGACTTTTGTGCAGCAGCGTGCTGGGCTTCGCCGCACGCTTTCATCAGATTTTATAGGCTGGACATCACGGAGCCTTCGTTGGCTCATTCTGTCCTAAGAAAAGAGAAAATAAAAAACATCGTAACGGGGATGGTTTCATTTCTCACAAGTCTCCGCTCTCTTCGGTGAAGGGTGGAAAGCTCGTCTTAATTTTATCACACATGACTGAGTTGGTTGACATGCCTGCTTCGGACAGCATATCTGCAATACGGGAGTTGTCTATATCCCATAGTTAGATACCTAACGGGTGTTTGAAAGAGAACTTTAGGTTACCTTCGTAACCCTGGTTCTCTAATAACAGGATTGAGGTATCTCACCACACTTCCCTCCTTGCAGTGCACGGAGAAGAGATATGTTGATGGTAAGAATGAGGCAGGGACCTTCAGCAGCGGTGTATATAGAGAGGCAGGACTCCCGCATCACTTTCGTGATTGGTCTGTCAACCGACAGACATGGTTGGTCACAGCCGAGGCGATTCCCATAGTGAGATACCTCACTCCTGTTATCAGAGAACCAGAGTTATGAAGAAAACCCAAAGTTTTTACTACCTCTCTGTTCAGGCTGGGGGAGAGTGGATCGTGCTGACAGGCCAGGGAATGTACAAGAAGTTTCCACAGCTTCTTTGTCTGGGGGCTTCATGACCCGGTAGGGAAATGCAGAGGGCAGTCCAAGCAAATAAGCAACAACTGATCATAATGCTTGTTAACACCATTAATAGGTTCAGTAAAGTGAAAATGAGCCACTTTATGGAGGGGGTTGGAGGGTAGCATGTTGGATAGTAAAACATTGTAAGATTAAATAAGTTTAAAAAAGTTTAAATAAGAATTATTAGCCTTTTGTGTTAAGTCCCGCTGGGTAGGTTGTGTACAAACTGAGCCATACTGATCAGCAACAGACCCCTCTTTACTGGGAAATTCAACTGTTTGGAGACTTATCAGGGCAACTCGAATCTTTAGAATAAGCAGAAAAAGTTTCCTCTGCTTTATATCATGTAAAGCGGCTCTGTTTAGCAGAGCTTCTCTCCACTGATATTTTGGTCCGTGCCAATTTCCGATTCCAGGTCAACATCTCGGTTGAGCTCAGTGATCGGACTTCTGCGATCGGAGTGCGCACGAGGTACACATGTTTACTAAAGGAATCAGACATAACAATAGTAGGTGTGGAATTTTAGGGGAATGTTCTTTTTCAACATAATCCAAAAGAAAGGAGACTGAGGCTGAAATTGTTTCTCAAAACACAGATGAGTTTATAGGTTTCAGTAAGAAATTGAATAAATACAATGATTTTTTTTTATAAGAAAGATAATTAGTTTCTCCTTCTGCCCGATAATATAATATAAAATATAATAAAATAAAATAAAATAAAATAAAATAAAATAAAATAAAATATAATATAATATAATATAATATAATATAATATAATATAATATAATATAATATAATATAATATAATATAATATAATATAATATAATATAATATAATATAATATAAATGTATCCCCCCTCATGCTTATAAAGTGTGCCAATAATTCAGGACACACTAAACTAGAAATCAAAAGACATTTATTAAAAAAAAACCAAACAGGTATTTCAATTATATCCATAAACATCTGTCTACTGTACAAATATTAAAAAAGTCTACAGAAATACAGGAATCTTTGATGAAAAAGAGAATTTAAAAAAGTTTGTTCAAATGAATAAATACATTTGCATGATGCCTTTCCAGCACAGCAGAGGGCAATGGTCTATCTGTTGTGTCTGGTTACGATGGAGCTCGATTCTCGTTCTATGTTTGGATGGTCACTTTGACATCGTTTGGATTTGATGTTGTTTTGTGTTGCTTTTTCACCTCAGCCTTTGACACGCTGTCGGTTTTCTCACAAATGATAGTTTCTATGTTCTCTTTCTGCTGAGCTTTGTTCCACCGACCCACACTGTTCCTGCTGTAATAAAAAAAAGTTAGAATTGGATTATTTGATCAGATTTAAAATAAAATCTCATCAATATTCCCTTTACACTGTATAGAACTGTGCATAAAATCAATAATTTATAAAGCTTTTGCATCAATACATTTTTAGGATAAACAGCCTTGCTATTTATTTATGATCAATTTCCTTTTTATTTACTAACTTTCTGAAATAACAGACGGCAGCCACAGTAACCAGCAGGAAAGCGAAGACCGTCGTGAGTACAGCAATCAGGCTGACTAGGATATCAGAGAAAGAGAAAGAGTTTGTTAACTTGCACTTATTAATTTGTGCAGACTAAATAAATAAAAGCAGATCAGATATATAATTGAAAAGCACCTGCAGTGGTAGAACTTGTGTTGCTGAAGGCCTGCAATTCAGGCAAGTTGTTCTCAGAGTTAGGAAGACTGGATGAAGTGGACTGCAAAATGTCCTGAGGTGACGAGTGGGACATCGACTTTAGATCGTTCTGAGATGCAGAACGAGTCGTTTTGGATAGTATCGAATGAGCTCCAGATGTGTGAAATGAAGGCATGACAGTAGTACTCTCTTGCGCTTTATTCATGTGAGCTTCATAATCTGCAAAGAAATCATGTCATCACCATTTACACAAGACGCGTGTTAGGTAACGTTTGGGTAGATCCCAGTCCAGCACACTAATTTCCTCTAGCATTCCGGGAGGAAAATAGTTTTGACTGAATTGACGCTTAAATACTGTACATACTGTACAATACTTTTTCCATTTCCTGTATGAGCACCACACCCTGTTTCAATAGGATGCCAAGAGAGATAGATAAAAGTGAACCGGCAATAAAATGTGAAGAAACATTTTATTAATTGAGAAGATTTTTCAGATAAATCTAGAATCCAAACTAGTTCATATGTTCATTTGTAGTGCCTAAATAGCAACTTTTCGAATTGTTTACACTTGTATGATTTCAAAATTTCAAGAATTATTCATTTTTTGTATGTATTTATTATATATGAAATTAGAGAAACAAGCATAATGTCAAGTGGTTGCCTCAGAATGAATTGAAGGATTTCACAGCCAATTTATACATTGAGACACACATGGAGATCATATTCTATGTGCTACCTGTTAAATTGAAACAGAAGACATCAAATACTGAGCTTGGACGTGCACGCCAGGTAACAATCCCAACATCGCCTTTTCCACAAGAGCCTTTGGGTTGTACTCTTGGAATAACTGCAACTTGTTCATCGATCCAGCCAAACCTGCAGAACCAAGAGAGACATGCGTTAGAGATGTTGCGCCAAGTCATTCATGCAAAGTGTATTGAATCGCCACAGGTCATACTTGCATGTCTCAAAGCCATGCTTGAGAGCCTTTTCCATCTGCGCCTTGTCTGCCATGACCACCCCCAACTGCTCACACACGTTTCTCGCTACAGACGCGTTGAAGGCATAGCCACTGGATAGCCCTGCTTGGAACACTCCAGATACGCTGCCATGGTTGGGGTAAACTGTTTAAGGGAATCAATGAATACATTTACAAATCAATAAACAAAGCTGGAGTCCTCAGAGGGTTATCAAAACCTTAAAGGGATATTCTGTTTTTACACTTATTGACTTATTGACAATCTTTTAGGCAATGGTTCCTTGCAAAATCTGGAACCAAAACTGCATTTGTATTTATTAGAATTATTTTTATTTTTTATAAAATGCATGCATATTAAAGAACTTGAAAAATAAGTTACTTGTATTATTTATTCCAGATTCAGAGAAAGGTCACAAGAAGGTCATCTTTAGAAAGCTGATGAATATTAGGGTTCTTAGCGTTCCAAAAGGAAACACTATACAAAGTGTACCTGTGATGGAACTTAAAGAAAGCCTAAATACACTACAACAAATCACTTCAGTTTAAGAGGCCGGAACCTTTTATTATGCTGAGGGTTCTAAGCTCAATATAGAACCTTGAAAACATTTCTTGAGAAAGAAAAATGCTGTTAGGGTTTAAGCCCTCAAAAGCCTCTGCAGGAGCAATTCACAATTAACAATATTACATGCTTCTGAAACAATTAACCATTTTATAAAGAAGTGTCTAAGAAAAATCCTCTTATACCTTAAAGAATATTTTGTCTACATGTGTTAATGCAATTTTCCTCTACTTTTAGAATTGAAATACATGCATGTAAAAATGTAACCACTGTAAGCTGTTTCATTATAGCAAAGCAATTACAGTATTACATTTAATAAATGCAATTTGTTTAAAACTATCCATTTGAAAGAAGCATACCATTGATCATCTTGACATCAAAAAGCAGAGCCGATGTGACAAAATGAGCCAAGAGTAGCCACAACATCCCAGTTTTCTGCATGGCTGATGAGTCTTCTCCTCTGTCAGTGCTCTGTGATGGATCGTGAACTGATGATTGTGTTTCTAGGAGTTATAAAGCACTGATTCCCCCTGGGGGAAACGGGGCGGGAGATAGAATGGGCGTTTATTTCATAAGTACCCCCCTATAGCGTCTGATGGCAGAGCCACAGTGAAGAGGAAACAGGAAGAAATGATGATGATCACAAGGAAGCCCTGGCCCAGCAGTGATGGATTACTGATACAAACTGATATCTTGGACTGCTGACTGACTATTTACTTAATCATGATCAGCCTTTTCAAACAGATCAAATGTAATGGTTGTAAGTTTGCCATCCCATATGTCACCTTGTACAACATTTAAGATTGATTCGAGGCTCCTTGGGGAATATGCAGGCCATATCTCTCAGTATTGTTTGTTTAGCTTTGGTACCCAATTATAAGAGTGATTAGTGCAATATTCCTGTACTTTTGTGTAATTTACAGTAGATAAGTCCCATTTACTTTTTACCATATCGCTGCAGTGATTAAAACCTAGATATGTTGTTGTGAGAATTCTTTAATCTGCCTCTCTCAGATCATACAGGAACCATAATAGCAAGTAAAGTGTCATTCCTGTCACTTGTCATTTATCTCATGAGTTTAATTTCTTACATAAGGAGGAAAAGCATCTGTCAAATGTTAATGATTATAAAGCTAACTAGTGAATAATACACTAATCAAAGACCTATTCAGAAATCGATTATCGGAAAATCTGCCTACAAAGTCGAGCATGCAGCATAAACCAAAACAAATTAAATGTACCATGTTTCAAAGTCATCTGTTACTTCCTTATAAGCTTTATGTTTCTGGCCCCTTTTAGTGAAAGGTTTTATATGGCAGATACGTTTGAGAGTTCGAGACTGTTTGAACTAGTTGTGAACGAGGAACTGAAGGAACATTGTACCGCACTGGTAATTCAATTGGTCTGCATAATCGTACGTCAATTGCTAGCTTTGTCATAGCAAATTTAGCATATAATTAAGACAAAATTTAGAATCATATCAGTGTTGTGCACGCACACGAAACTATATTAGATTTAATATTGTATGTATGTACAGAAAATAAACGGTCAGTGTCTCTTGCTAGTGTTAATGTAATTTATAGAGTCTATGACTATAAACTCTTGTAACCTATAAAAGTACAAAGTGACAAAACCAAATGTTTCCAAAATGTTTCTTCAGTTCCCCACTCACAGCTAACTGCACTTAATTCTTATTTACTGCTAGACACACAACAACAGAAGGTAAAAAACAAGTGTAGAACTGTGATTTCTTTTTCTTTCATATTTGACTTTTCATTACGAGTATAAATGAACTTTCAAAGCATTTGCATTTACATTTTATATACATAATATAGCTTTGAATATTTCCATAACTAACCCTTAGTCAGTTGTTCCGTAAGTGTTTTGGAGTAGATATCCTTTTTTCAGGAAATTGTCAAATATCACACACAACAGATACAGTGCACAGAGATTACGTAAAAAAAAAAAAAAAAAAAAAAAAGACATTTGGTTTTACAAGCAAATGTTCTTTACACTTCCTGTGATCCTTCACTGACATACAGCCTGCTTCCAGCAAAACATCCACACACACACCATCATTCATTGATGGGGGAAATGATGCAGGAACACAGGAAGTGTGAGCAATCATCAGCGAGTCAGCAGATTTTTTTTTCTATTGGAACAAATCATGCACTACTTTCCCAGCTGAGGTTTGCATAATTTCACCTCATCATAGCAACATGAAAAAATACAGCATGCTAGAAAAAGTCTAGATTTTTTGTTCCCATTTTTGTTATACTTTAACATTTAGTAAATATAAGATATATATAATGCACCATATTATTGATCATATTTCATTGTATTGTCTGAATATCATACTACAACACTTCTCAATTCTAAACGGTCAAAGTGCTGACTAATTTGCTACAACAGCAACTCTGTGTAAATCACAAGTTTATATATTTGCGCTCCTTCTAATGTTATTTTTTTTATAGTAACAGCTCGTTCATAGGGATGAGCATAGAAGCTAAAATGATGTAATAATAATAATAAACAGATTCAAAAAGTGTAGCTACGGTAAAAGTAGAGCATGAAATTGTGGCAGATTTTACATTTATGGAAGGAGCCTCCAGTGTCAGTGCTTTGTAATATTACATATCTCCAGAGCAGAGGACTTTCTAAGTTACATGAAAAGTTGTTTTATTTTATTTTTTTTTACCTTATATACATTTTAAAATTTACAATAATTACACAAATAAAAAACAGGCTAACAAGTAAAAAATGTTTTTTTTTTTAGTGGAAATTGGCTTGAGATAAGAGGAAACACTTCAGGATGTGCTGTTATATGAATACTCACGTTTTTTTTGTTTTTTTTTCCTTCTTAAATTGAAGACTGTTTGGGGAATAAATATTGCTATAGTATTACATGTGACTGTAAACAGATAATGAAGCGAGGTAAAGATGTAACACTGGAGGGTCTGTACGAGTGTGTTGTGTCTTCTTGGATTTGAAAGAGAAAAAGTAGAGGAAAAAAGGTTGGTGTTGGAACGATTGTTTGTATCTGCTAAAAGTGAAATAAATAGTCACTTCTTTCCCAGCATTGTTATGTAGTTATAAATTATTAAAGAAGTATGAAGTGTCATTTGTAGACATTGTGTTGTGACTGTAGTGGAAGAAGAATAAAATGCTTATAAAGAATAATGTTATTGGAAAATGACCAACAATGGGACTGAACTTGTGAAAAATCTGCTTCCCCAGCTCATCTTTGATTATTTTCCTAGAACAGCGGTGTAGCAGTGCTGACGTTATACTGTAAACGTTTAAGATTTCCTCATCCTGATGTAACTGGTATCACAAATCCCACTACTTGGATGATCTATAATATGAAGGAAGATGTTATTACACTTTACTACTAACTGGTATAGCTTCATTGAGCTGTAACTCATTTGAATTCAAATGAAATAATAAAAAAAGATTGTGACATGTACTGCATTTTATTACCCTGTGTGAAACTGCTGGACCTTTTTTAAGGCCAGTTTATTAAAATGAGTGGAGTGGCACAAACCATTAACACACGTGAACATTAATGATTTAAAACGATGACAAACCTCTGGTGCTGGAAAATAAAAAGACAAAACAAGAAAAAAAAAAAAAAAAAAAAAGTGTTCTGACATTTTTTTTGTTTCCATTAAATTCTTCACACAACATGTTTCAAGTGGACACGTCAATGGAACAAATCAAATTTGAAGCTGGAGTTTAGGTTTTGGAATCGATTATCTGGAAAAAAAAAAAAAAAAAAAAAAGCTAATCTATTGTGTTGCACAAATATTGCACGCTACCTCGGAATACCAGATCAGACAACGAAGACATCAACAATGACTTTCAAAACCCATACCAAAAGATTAAAGCTCTTAAATAGTGTACACTTCATTTTTCAACAATGCTTCATCTCACAAACCTGAGAATAAAAGTACGGTTTGAGTGGTAATGTAATCTGCCTCGTATTGTAACATATCAAACTATATATATATAATCTTACAAGGACTTCTGACTTTATATTTGTTGCAACTTTGCCCATTTTTGTGTTTTTTTGTTTTTTTTTAACAGCATTAAATTAAGTTATTTGGCTCCTCGTGACATGATTACAATTATATAGTTCAAGTTTATTAGCCTGTCTCTGATCGTGCAGGTTTTGGTGTTACTCCGAACTGGGATTCTTCGATCCCACATGCAGTCCTAAAAACTTCTTGGCTGGAACGTTGGATTTTTCTGCCGTCGGGTCTGCGTGATCAGCGTAGAGGTTGTTGAAAAAGTTTATGAAGTTGACTAAAAGGAACACTACTAAGAACAAAGTCAGAACAACCCATAGGGTCCGGTTGCTCCTGAAGATCTTTGGACATACTCGTTCAAGGATTTCCAGAACTCGCTCAGACCTGCCAGTGTAAAAAACAGACGTGGTGAAGTTTTATAGGAATGATCAAAATATGAATTTATTAGTTTTTCTCAAACTATTTTTTTAAACCTTGGTCTGGCTGAAAAGTCGATACTGATTGGTTGAAAGTTATGCGTTCAAACGGTTAAAAACGCTTTTAGAATGTTCCAAGTGAACACTGCCTTAAAACCAATTGTTACCATAGTAACTAGAGCTGAAACGATTCCTCAAGTGACTTGAATAATTAGAATACAAAAAATCATCCAGGCAAATTATTTGAAATCCCGCAATTACGACTATTTTTCAGCCAATCGGGCAGAGTCACCCCCTCTGCAGTGCCAGGAAGTTTTACACATTGAAAATGAAATAGACTACAAGCAATAGAATCGCATGGTATTAAACTAAGCATCAGATCCCTGGAGGGAACTCTGTCTAACAATCAGCTCTGGAGGAGACGGAACAAGACAGATGAAGCAGAGGAGCCTCGTTAATACACCAACAGCTTCAAACTTCAGGCCGACAACAAGGTCACTGGTGGGTGCACCAGAAATGTTGGATGATTCAGAGAAATTGTATTTGCGAGAAAAAAAAAAGTCGGAATTTGGAAACTTTGTCGTTTTCTTTGGCCAGAATCTATTGAAGCCCGTTTCCGCTGCATAAAAAAAGTTTGCCTAAGTCCATACAGTGCATTTCCTTTTCTTTTTAAATCGTTCGAATAATCGGTAAAATACTCGATTACTGAAATAATCGATAGCCCTAATAGTAACAAAATTACATTTCCATACAGAATGAAACATGGCAGGCACACATTCTCAAACATACATTCTTGTCTTAATTGAGGAGAAAGTAAGAATTTTTTTATTATTTTTTTTATTTATAATTAAATAAATAATAATGATATATATGTTGTGGACATATACTCTAATTAATAGATATAAAATGGTAAATGTTAGCCAATGCCTGGTGTATAAGTAGAATAAAGCCCTTATTAAATGACATTATTAGTAAATAATTGACAAATATTTAGCAGAATTTTTTTTTACAAGTGGCCTATTTATTATTATATAATTATTATAATATATATTATTAATAATAATTATATTACCTGCTTGGATTTTTTTCTTCTTCCTGCTCCTCTCCAGTTCTGTCCTCTGGCTCTGAATCTTTTTCTTCTGCCTTTTCCTCCTCTTCCTTCACTTCTTTGAGCTCTTTAAGTCTTTTCAGTCCTTCCTGATACCTGCAGATATACATGCACACTATTTAGGACTAAATGTGACCATATTTATTGGAATGGATACTGCAGATAAATCTAGCTCCATCATGTATATGTTTTTAGGTGACGGAGATGAAATAATGAATGGGTTGCTATAGAGCCTATTTTACTTTGTGAGCAGACAAGACCAAACTAATGATCAAAAATCTGACTCATTGAAATCAGGAACATTATCTGGTTTATTCATCCAGATTTAAGGTTTGACCAACACAAACAAAAGAGTATGTGGCATCCATGCTCTCCCAGCTTATTTAATTTCCTCCTTGCTGATCTAAAATGGATAAAAATGCATGTCAACTATACAGGCTTCTTGTTTATATATGTATGTGGCACATATTTGTCAGACATATTAAACCAGTGGATTTGGAAAATACAAAGTACAATATTTTTTCAATCTGTAAGCTTTTCAGAACCTAGTTATGTTTGTAGCTACATGCAATATGTTTTCCATTGTACGTGTTTCCATGCGTGTCATCTCCAAATGTTGCACCATATGTACTTTACAGTGCCTTGCGAAAGTATTCGGCCCCCTTGAACTTTGCGACCTT
>JAAIIK010000019.1:6804492-6837134 GCA_014706435.1 Silurus glanis | reverse complement strand
AGGTCGCAAAGTTCAAGGGGGCCGAATACTTTCGCAAGGCACTGTATATTAGCTGTAGGAGCATGTTATGATCATTTCCTTTTGCATACGCAGCTACAAAAAAAGCAGACTTGACCCCTTCACACACAGTAGCTTTATACCAGCCAATCGATTGCTGCTGAAACCTTAGCCTTTGTTCATCACACATCACTTGGAAATGATTATGTATCTGTGTGGAATTGAAGACAATGAGGCATTACCCTTTGTTGTAGGCTTCCTCCTCAATCTTGGCCTTGATCTCAGCTCTGATCTCTTCTGGACTATAGGATACTTTGGCCAGAGTAGCTGCCTCACCTTCCTGCTCCAGCAGAACTTTTCCGCTGCATTGTTTTCAAATAGGAAAAAGAGGTTAGCACTGGAACTATAAAATTTTACTATTACGCAGTGCTATAAAGCAAAACACCTTCCCTCGTTTTAATGAAACAGCTGGACATTGTGTAAAATTCATGTCTTAAAAAAAACACATCGTTGTTTGAACATCTCCAAATATCAGGCTTCAGCTGAAAGATGTGGTACGACGGGCCTTTTAGTCTCACCTTATTAACAAGAGTCAGCATCTAGGCAGATGCCTGGACTTTGTCAAACACTCCAGCTCAAATGTTTAGTTTAAATCTCAGAATAGCATGTTAAACCTGCCGCATTTCGAGCTGCTGCGGTACATCGAACACTATCCAAAGCTGCAAAAAATTTTCTCGTCAAAGATTAACCGATGAATTCCTCGATTGGGGCTTCCTCAGTGTGAAAAAGGCAAACAAAATATCCAGAGGCACAATAAGATGCCACGATAAAGGACCTTGTTTTCAATTAAATTAAGACTTAAAGATTACATTTGCAAAGCATTTCCACAGCTTGACATTTCTTGGGCATATTTCTGTTAAGTGTTTGTAATCAGATACTCACTTTTCCCCTGCCGCTTGCTGCGCTGGATCTGAAGTGGAGTCACTCTTCATACTGTTTGCCTCACACTACACAGTAGAACGAGAAACACAAATCAAATTTCTACGTTGTTTTTTTTTTTTTTTCTAAGCTACTTGCATCTTGAGAAATGACCAGCACTTCTTGCATGTGCTATACCTTATCACAACAATGAAATAGCTTCATCTATCTTCCAGCAAAGACAAAATGAAAAAAAACTACATTGCTCGCAGACAGGAAGAGTTGACCCCAAATGCGCTCACCAATACAGGAAGTGCACCAGCACCAGAGCTGGGGCTGCCAGCAGCAGCACTAAGGCTCACTCCTGGAGCCAAAGCTGTACCCCCTGTTCCTGGAGTCTGACCAGGAATGTTTAGGAGATTAAATTTTGGAACCACAGCTACACTGACTCTTCTCCTGGGTAAAGCCTTGAAGCATAAAATACACAGAATTCATATGTATGCCATTTTTCAATTTGAATGATTCATTGATTCCAACTGATGTTTCATTTGAAAAATACAATACCTTTCCCATTGATATAGACAAGGATCTTGCCGAACGTGGAACTCCATCATCTAGATCAAAAACAGCACGAAACCAAAAACATTTAGCTTTTAGGATGTTCACTTTGTTCAGCAACGATAATAATGTCACGTCACAGATTACCTCCAGTTTCTATTGACCCGCCATAACAACGGTTCGAGTTCTGGTTGGCTAGTTTCTTAAACTCCAACAGCTCTGCATGGTCCTTCTCGTATGTCCTCTTCAAGTTCTCGACATACTGCAACATTACCTCAGTGGCCTTGTTCATCCGCTTCTCCTGCAACATTCAAACACCATATCATGAAAACTAAATGTCTTTATAGTCATTAATGCCGTGACAGATTATTTTTAATAAAACACAAAATATAATATCCATTTTGACTGAATATTTTTACTAGTGCTCTGTAAACTAATACAAAAAAAGCTAAAATTGAGGCTTACTGTGCTGCTATATTATACTATATTATTAACATGAAATTATACTCTCTACTTTTTAATCTTTAGTACCTGCCTATTCAAGATTGCACTTTTTAAAATTAGGCTACTATATGATTTATATAAAAAAAAATAGATTTAGTTGTTTTTTTTTATTATTTTTATTATATGTTTTACATTTACTGTGATGTTTTCTAACATTAAAGCTACATTGGTTTTCAAAATTATAGACTGGAATGATTCAGCTGAGGAGCCAAAACAATAATTCACGCCCCATGCTGACAGTGCTGACATTCCTTTTTTTTCCATTAAGGGCACCCTCAGCAATCCCTCTCAGCAAGGACTCTCAGCAAACGGTATGCAGAGTCTATCGTGAACAACGTTGCCATTGGCAACACGCAGCCAAGCACTTCAGTGCTTCTCCGTTCACAAAGTTTACTTTGGCTCGCACATTAACCCTAAGGGCAAGCATAACATTCAGCTCAATCTTTCACAAACACGTCTTATCTGCTGGGAAAAGGCACATTCCTGTCCCCTTTAAGGGACTGAAAAAAAAAATAAGGATGTGGGCATTAGGAGTTTATTCACAGAAGTTTTACAGCAGTGTGTGTACAGTCTTACCTGTCGCACTGCACCCACCATCTCTGCCCGGCTGGACAAACGGTTGGCAAGGCGGTGCAGCACAGCTACAGTCTCGATGAGACGCTGGTAAAACTCCCTCTGGTCTGCATTCTGCCATAGAGACACTGTGCTCTGAATTACAAACAGAAAAAAAAAAAAAAAAAGATGTAACCTTTGCTCTCTGACATGGGGGGAGCATGACTGCATTTACTGCAACACTGATAGACTCAACTGTAGTATCTGCTAAAGATTCTATTCTCACAGCTCCAACAATGAATTTCTTATCACAGCCCCAACCCAAATTATTTACATTGCAAATAATTGAGTCACACATAGACAGAAGGATCTAATGTTATCCACAACATTAGTAAACCCAGACAATGTCTTTGTGCATGTTGCAGGTTTTAAAACAGTTGACCACAATATTTGCTTTATTGGTTCAGCCCTGCACTGGCTATGCAGCACTAGGGGTGTACAATGTAAAGTGGTGTGCCTCAAGGCTCAGTTCTGGGTCTGCTATTTAGTCTCCATGGGGAATATGCTATCCCAGAGTTTTTACATACTTTCAATACGTTCTAACGCTTTTCTTAGTAGTGCTGCACTACCCAGACATAAACAGCAAATCCTGTCCTTTAGACTTCTTCCTGAAGTCTATGAGCATGTCTTTGAACAGGTGCAATACATCAAGTGGAGTGCAGTACTTTGTTTAATCTTATGACTGGGTTCTTAACATCTCAGTACATTACCCCTGGATGTCCATCATTCTTCATTTTTGCATAACTGTTCAGCTGTCAATCAACATTTACCTACCTTCACGTCTGGGGTTGATACCCATAGTGAGACCTTGCACACCCATTAAAAGGTGTGAAGAAAACTTCTCTATGAATACTATGGGGTCAGTTTTTCCTCACTAGGCTCACCTTAAGTGAGGTTTTAAAATCTTCCAGTTCCTTCTCAGCGTTCTCCTCTGTAAGGTTGCGCTCCCTCTCGGCCTGTTTCAGCCTCGTGTCCAGTGTGTAGTTGTCATTGCGGAAAGCTAGAGACAGCTGCACAAAGGCATTCTACAGAGAGAGGATACATCTTGCGTCAATTGTCAGCTGAACAAAGAAAAAAACAATACGCACCAAAGGAAACATAGAAGTTCAACTGGAAACCAATCTGAAAGATGACAGTCATAAACAAGGGCTATCATACCTTGGATGCCATAAAGAGGTCAACAAAAAGATAATCTTGGCATTTGATAAACCCACAGTGACCTATAAACCTTCCCTGAGAATAACAATAATGCCCATTTGTTATGCCCTTTATTATTTAGCTCATTAGACAAAACAGTGATGAAGTTAGATGCAGAAATGTCCTTTAAGACTATCTGTTTTTATAGTTATGCTCAATGCAAGATGCAGCGAATAACTAAGCTTGAATGCAAGGAGTCAAAAAACTAGCTGAGAGCAGAATACCAGTCCATGACCTTGATGAGTTTGCTAGCGTCATCCTGGGAGCAGCTCACATCCAGGCATCGAGGAATGTTTGTGCTTCTACATAGGGAACAGGAAACCACTAAGACCTTACAAATTGGTCGGTCCTAAACTGGGCTTGAGAGCGCCAAGGATTTTTCCATACATTCGTACTTTCAAAACACTTTCAAGGACACGGTGTACCAATAACCAGTGGCAAATATTGGTTACAACATCCATGACTCATCTCTGTGTAATAAAATGTTATCTTTATAATCATCCTTATAATCCCACCTCTAACAGGGTTTATGTAATAAACTCTCTATTGTTCTTCCCGTCCTACTCTGAAACACAGCAAAGCTTCAGGACCTTTGATTTACATGTGAATTAAATTTCTAGTTCAGCCTTTGACATTTTTACATTACAGTTGTGGACTATAAGCTTCTCAGATGTTTTTTGATTGCATTGCTAACAGTTATAAATGACCATCATATTTTTGACATTGCTTTAAAGTACATCAATATTTCTTGCTGTTTCAAGAAATTCCAAAAATAGAACGTACTTACAGGTCTAGAACTAGAACTTACCGGTCAGGGCTCAATATATTTTAGATAAGAAAACTGAACTTAACATTATATAAAAAAATTCATTAACGTTAAACAGTAATGTTATAGTACCAATTTTTGGTACCCATTAAATAGAGCTTCCCCACTTTATGAAAATGCAATTTATACCCCCAGATAAGACACACGCACATAAGCAAAAGGCTACAGTTAGAAATGAGATGAGACCAACCTCAACTTCTTTCTCTGTAAGTGGAGGGGCACTGAAACAAAGGGCATGGAGATTTAGATTGAGGTTTTAATGATACAGATGAAAAATATCATATAAAGATTTTGTAATGTGTAAAACGCTCACCAGCCTGGTAAGCCTCTGTGTAGTTTGAGTTTGCGAAGCATCAAGTCTGATATGTTGGGCATGGCATCTGCTCTCTCTTTTGTCTCCCCATCTCCTGTGGACTCAGTTGTAGAAGATGAGGGATCTAACAGTGACAATGAAACGTGTTATTCTAATAAAAAAACACACCTTTGCTAGTATTATAAAGTATCTCTACTGTGTGTTCGGAATGACATGCATAGACATCTTGTGGTATGGGCATGTAACTGCATGTTTTGTACATTTATTTTTGAGAAACCAATTTATAGGTCATAGCAAGATGAAGAGTAAATGCTAACCCTTACTGTAGGTCGCACCTCGATCTTGTTCGGCTGTCTCGCTCAGATCTGGCAGCTTTGACCCCGAGATGCTCTGGTTCCTCAAGAGCTTATGTTCCTGAATAATGAAACACTTCGTGTGAGCTATTTTCTGTTACTATTTGGCCATATAAGACCATCAAATAAACGTCTTTTTTATACCAAAGATCTAAAATCTTAAGTGAGCTATAAATAGCAAACAGGCAGTACCATGAATCTTCAGAATTACCTCCCGCAGTTTAGACAATTTCTGGGGATTCACAGGAGGCTTCAGGCTGTCAGAGTAAGAGAAGCTGTCTTCACCTTTCGGTCCCCCGTTCCTCATGTTCAGAGAGCCCACCGTATCCCAGGAGACTGCTCTCATGAGTGGGGGAAAGGCCCCAATGGTCTTTATCTCTGCCGTGCATGGAGCTTGCTGCATGGCTAGCCGTGGTACGGGCTTTGCCACTCCAGTTGCCGGAGCCTGACTATCCGGTTTCTGGACTGCAGGGTCTGAAGTTGGCTTTTTTCCTCGGTCCATGGAGGCACACTGCTCTGTTGATATGATGAGTTCTTTGGCTGGAACAGAAGCGGTGTGGCGAGGGGTCAGTGTGCCAGAGGAAACCTTGCGCTTCTCAGGCGATTTCCATTCTACAAGCTTCACCAGAGTCTACATGGAGGAGGAACATCGATTCATTTGGTTTGGATATGATTTGGATATGTTTAGATATGACCTGGTCCTTGGAACAAAACCTACAGTAGAACCACTGAATTCGTTCAAATCTGCTATTTATGTTAAGCAATTTACAAACAATTATGTATGCCTCCTTGAAATATGAACATATGAGATTTTAGTCACACTCAAACTTCACTAATCAGACTAGAGGGGGCACATCCCAAGAAAACTACAAACATTTTGAAAATTGCTCCCTTTCTGAGATAAAGTCTCTAGCCTTGTAGCTATTCTGTTGTCGGATGAGCTGTCTTCAGCTAAATAATTTCCATAAACATATATGAGTGGATAAAAAAAAAAACAACAACAGCTCAACAGATAAATAGTAATATGTGATGAGAAGCTAGACTGACCTCCTGCTCAGGCTTATTTGCCTCCCCATGGTCACGCACTGCAGGTACCTCCAACCTCTGCCCAAATAATCAATCATTAAATTTAAAGCAAATCAACAGAGGACATCTTAAGCTCATCTTATGTGTTGTAATGACTTTGTGAATTCCAGACAACCAACCTGGCTTGTGGGTGGGCTTGAAGGAGGATTTGCTAGAACCTCTGTAGATAAATGCAGAAAAAAACAATCATTTACGCAATGATTTTATATTAAATACATAATAAATTTAAACTAGTGAGCTGTACCCTACAGCATCTGTACCTATTTGTGCTGGTGCTGAGAAGGAGCTGCTTCTCGAGGGTACAGGTGAGGAGCCTGGAGTCGGGTTAGGCGAGAGAGCTGAAACGGAAAGCCGATGAATGCTAGGTAAACATAAATTTGCCTGCATGACTAATGCTTTTGAGCTTTACTGTTTTGCATGTAATGCTAACTGTACAGAATATACAGTTATATTTATTAAACCACGAGTTCAGTAAAATTCTGCATGGCTAGAGTGGACTGGAAAGTGGAGTAAGGCTCACTGATATGGCAGAAATAATCACATCACGATACTTGAAAATTTACATAATGAGTAATAATAATGGGGTTAGTGAAAAGGCGTAGGAAAAACAGTTGGTTCAAATAAATGTATATTTAAAAAATAGAAAGAATAGAAAAAATTGTGTCTTAATAGCAATATCCATTTAGATTAGAAACCAACACTGGTGTGGTATAAAATGATACACAGGACAAATCCATCGATCACTTTATCTCTTTTATAGTATTAGCTCAGGAGCTGTATTGGGGCGTTATGTATAAACAGATGAAAATGTTTGTAATTGTTGTTTATATATTAAAATTTACAGTGAGTAAATGCTTATTTAGTATTTATGGAAGGGAGTCTGTTGTGTCAAGGCTTTGGAACAGTCAGTAGGTTTTCTGCCACTGGACATTCTTCAGGTTACAATTAGTATTTTTTTTTTCTCCACTAACATGACATGTTTTCTTTTTTTTTCCAAGAACAAGATTAAAAACAAAAGAGAAAAAAAAACAAAAAAAAAACAAAACTGTTTATAGCCCCTTCAACGAATGACAACAGAAATTTACTTTCTTTTTCTGGTAAGATGACATTAAATGCAAGTATAAATGTGTTACATTACAATATGTAGGCTGTACATAAATTGCTGTGTTATAAGAGAAAGGAAACACTTCAGAATGTGCGTTTATTGGAAATGAAAATAAAATCTGGAGTAGTAACAGTTAATCTGCTTTGCAATTCACATCATCACACCATCTTTTATTGTTGTCCTTTAAAAGCATTTCCTGACTGTTTTATCTCTATACTAGAAGCTTATGGTTGGGTTTAGAGCTGACATCTAAAAAGCTGAATGCGTGCCATCATTACGGTTACCTGTAGGAGACTCTGTGAGGCTACACGTAGATCGACGTCCCCTCCGGGTCAGGAAACGATCGCTCACTTTCTTTGCCTCCTCTAGCAGCTCCAGGTTCTTCTGCCGGTCCTCATCAGACAGCTGCATCTCCGGAAGCTCATCTTTTACCAGGTCTATCACGTAACCATCATTATCTGTCGCATACACACACACACACACGTACACACGCACACTTTCCTAATGTATTATGCCAAAAGACACTAATCAGAGCTTCATCATCATCATCACCACCATCTTAGTCCTCTGCATTTGTTTCCCCAAAATAGCCTCACAGCTGGACTCTCATATTTCCTACTTCTACAATGACCAAATATAGACAATTACAAGGGCCTGTTCCAAATCTGTAAATGCTGGAGTTGTAACTCAACCTGGAAATGCATTCTGACTTTGAGTTCCAGTTTCAGTAATCAGACCAGTAAGTTAAAAGTAAAATAAAACCACATATTCAACATGTGACAAACTTTGGGATTAAGCTTGAATAACATACCTACTGTAGTGATTGGTCCAGAGGAGCTGGAATTCCTTGCAAGACGAGGTCTCGGACTATGTGGTCTGAGATGGAAAAAATAATAATATATATATTAGATTAGATTAGATTCAACTTTGTCATTGTGCAAGGTACATGTACAGAGCCAATGAAATGCAATTTTATATATATATATATATATATATATATATATAAATAAATGTATATAACAGTTGCAGGTTGAAGGAATAAAGTGTTAATGGAAGCTTGAATAATAAAAAGGTAAACCTGGCTTCCTTTAATGGCCTTGGCTCCTGCTTGTTGACTTGTCTCGGCAGAATGATAGCAGGAGGCAACAGGGTTACATTCACTAGTTTGGACTCAACTGGCATAACCTGAAAAAGTGTAAAAACAATCTAAAACACAATTTATAAAATGCTACATTCTCAAGTCGCACATCTTGGCCAATAGCACGGGCTGTTAAATGTTTATGACTGGTTGGTTTATGGTTTAATTAAATGTTCTCAGTTCTAATTTATTACCATTTTATAGTAACAGCTACATTTACAGGGACTTGTATGGCAAACATTCTACACAGTTCAATTCTAAGCAGATAAAACCATGTTATTTGCCAAAATGTTGAAAAATTGTTTTAACACATTTTGGCACTTATGGAATGATCCACTAGTGTCAGTGCTTGCAACAGTCAGATTTGCATCAAGAGAAAGTCTTCAGGGTTTCAAGAGCAAGTCTTGTGTTTTGTGTCAGCCACACACAAAATCCAGGAGAGCTTGGGATTTATAGTGTATTAAACACAGAGACAGAGAGAGAGACAGAGACAGAGAGAGAGAGAGAGAGAGCGAGAGAGACAGAGAGAGAGAGAGAGTAGTATTTATAGTTTCTAACAAAAACTTTTCAATCATTCTTTAACAAAATAACTAGAAATTACACGTTTATTAATAAATGAAAAAAAAAAAATAGGTGTAGTATAGAAGTCTAAAAGAAATTAAACCTCAGTTATAAGAAAATAAGCAACTCTGGAGTGGCAACAGTCACTCTGCTTATCAGATGACCATGATGATAATTTTTCTATAACAGCAGGTGTTTGTGACATTAAAGAAACAAGCAAGGGCCATTCAAAGCACACCGTGAAGGAAAAAATGTAAACAATGTTTTCGTGTTTTTTAGCCAGCATGTACAAACTCTATTCCAAAAAAGTTGGGACAGTGTACAAATTGTGAATAAAAACAGAATGCAATGATGTGGAAGTTTCAAATTTCAATATTTTATTTAGAATACAACATAGATGACATTAAATGTTTAAACTGAGAAAATAAAAAATTTTAAGGGAAAAATAAGTTGATTTTAAATTTCATGGCATCAACACATCTCAAGAAAGTTGGGACAAGGCCATGTTTAAAACTGTGTGGCATCCCCTCTTCTTTTTTATAACAGTCTGCAAACGTCTGGGGACTGAGGAGACAAGTTTCTCAAGTTCAGGAATAGGAATTATGTGGTCTGGCATGGTCATGTTGGAAAATGCAAGGTCTTCCCTGAAAGGGACGACGTCTGGATGGGAGCATATGTTGTTCTAGAACTTGGATATACCTTTCAGCATTGATGATGCCTTTCCAGATGTGTAAGTTGCCCATGCCACACGCTCTAATGCAACCCCACACCATCAGAGATGCAGGCTTCTGAACTAAGTGCCAATAACAACTTGGGTTGTCCTTATCCTCTTCAGTCCGTATGACATGGCGTCCCATTTTTCCTAAAAGAACTTCAAATTTTGATTCGTCTGACCACAGATCAGTTTTCCACTTTGCCACAGTCCATTTTAAATGAGGCTTGGCCCAGAGAAAACGGCTGCGCTTCTGGATCATGTTTAGTTATGGCTTCTTTTTTGACCTATAGAGTTTTATCCGGCAATGGCGAATGGCACGGTGGATTGTGTTCACCGATAATGTTTTCTGGAAGTATTCCTGAGCCCATGATGTGATTTACATTACAGTAGCATTCCTGTATGTGATGCAGTGCCGTCTAAGGGCCCAAAGATCACGGGCATCCAGTATGGTTTTCCGGCCTTGACCCTTACGCACAGAGATTGTTCCAGATTCTCTGAAACTTTGGATGAGATTATGCACTGTAGATGATCATAACTTCAAACTCTTTGCAATTTTTCTTCTGATATCCGCTGCATTGGGGGAATTGGTGATACTCTGCCCATCTTGACTTCTGAGAGACACTGCCACCCTTAGAGGCTCTTTTAATACCCCATCATGTTGCCAATTGACCTAATAAGTTGCAAATTGGTCCTCCAGCTGTTCCTTATATGTACATTTTACTTTTCCGGCCTCTTATTGCTACCTGTCCCAACTTTTTTGGAATGTGTAGCTCTCATGAAATCCAAAATGAGCCAATATTTGGCATGACATTTCAAAATGTCTCACTTTCAACATTTGATATTTTATCTATATTCTATTGTGAATATAAGTTTATGAGATTTGTAAATTATTGCATTCCTTTTTTATTCACAATTTGTACAGTGTCCCAACTTTTTTCGAATGTGGTTTATAATATTTAAATTACCCCTCCTTGAACTGCCACCTTAACGTGGTGGAGGGGTTTGAGTACCCGAATGACCCTAGGAGCTATGTTGTCCGGGGCTATATGCCCCTGGTAGGGTCTCCCAAGGCAAACAGGTCCTAGGTGACGGGTCAGACTAAGAGCGGTTCAAAAACCCTTATGAGAAAAAACAGACCAAGGACCGTGACGTCGCCCGGTATGGCGCAGCCGGGGCCCCACCCTGGAGCCAGGCCCGGGGTTGGGGCTCGTATGCGAGCGCCTGGTGGCCGGGCCTTCCCCCACGGGGTCCGGCTGGGCTCAGCCCGAAGGAGCGACGTGGGGCCGCCTTCCCGTGGGCTCACCACCTGCAGGAGGGACCGTAAGGGGCTGGTGCTGAGAGGATCGGGCAGCAGTCGAAGGCGGGGGCCTCGACAACCCGATCCCTGGACACGGAAGCTAGCTCTAGGGACGTGGAATGTCACCTCGCTGGCGGGGAAGAAGCCTGAGATTGTGCGTGAGGTTGAGAGGTTCCGACTAGAGATAGTCGGGATCACCTCTACGCACGGCTTGGGCTCTGGAACCACACTCCTCGAGAGAGGATGGACTCTTCACCACTCTGGAGTTGCCCGTGGTGAAAGGCGGCGGGCTGGTGTGGGTTTGCTTATAGCCCCCCAGCTCAGCCGCCATGTGTTGGAGTTTACCCCGGTGAATGAGAGGGTCGTTTCCCTGCGCCTACGGGTCGGGGATAGGTCTCTCACTGTCGTGTGTGCCTACGGGCCAAACGGCAGTGTAGAGTACCCGGCCTTCTTGGGGTCTCTGGGAGGGGTGCTGGACAGTGCTCCGACTGGGGACTCCGTCGTTCTACTGGGAGACTTCAATGCCCACGTGGGCAGCGACAGTGACACCTGGAGGGGCGTGATTGGGAGGAACGGCCCCCCTGATCTGAACTCGAGCGGTGTTCAGTTATTGGACTTCTGTGCTAGTTACAGTTTGTCCATAACGAACACCATGTTCAAGCATAAGGGTGTCCATCAGTGCACGTGGCACCAGGACACCCTAGGCCGTAGGTCGATGATCGACTTTGTGGTCGTTTCATCTGACCTGCGGCCGTATGTCTTGGACACTCGGGTAAAGAGAGGGGCGGAGCTGTCAACTGATCACCATCTGGTGGTGAGTTGGATCCGATGGCGGGGGAGGAAGCTGGACAGACTCGGCAGACCCAAGCGTACTGTGAGGGTCTGCTGGGAACGTTTGGCCGAGTCTCCTGTCAGAGAGATCTTCAACTCCCACCTCCGGCGGAGCTTTGACCGGATCCCGAGGGAGGCCGGAGATATTGAGTCCGAGTGGACCATGTTCTCCACCTCCATTGTCGAAGCGGCCGCTCGGAGCTGTGGCCGTAAGGTCTCCGGTGCCTGTCGAGGCGGCAATCCCCGAACCCGGTGGTGGAAACCGGAAGTAAGGGATGCCGTCAAGCTGAAGAAGGAGTCCTATCGGGCCTGGTTGGCTTGTGGGACTCCTGAGGCAGCTGACGGGTACCGGCAGGCCAAGCGAACTGCAGCCCGGGTGGTTGCGGAGGCAAAAACTCGGGCCTGGGAGGAGTTCGGTGAGGCCATGGAGAAGGACTATCGGCTGGCCTCGAAGAGATTCTGGCAAACCGTCCGGCGCCTCAGGAGAGGGAAGCAGTGCCCTACCAATGCTGTTTACAGTGGAGGTGGGGAGCTGTTGACCTCAACTGGGGATGTCGTTAGACGGTGGAAGGAATACTTCGAGGATCTCCTCAATCCCGCAGTCACGTCTTCCATTGAGGAAGCAGAGGCTGAGGGCTCAGAGGTGGACTCGTCCATCACCCAAGCTGAAGTCACCGAGGTAGTAAAGAAACTCCTCGGTGGCAAGGCACCGGGGGTGGATGAGATCCGCCCTGAGTACCTCAAGTCTCTGGATGTTGTGGGGCTGTCTTGGCTGACACGCCTCTGCAGCATCGCGTGGCGGTCGGGGACAGTGCCTCTGGAATGGCAGACCGGGGTGGTGGTCCCTCTTTTTAAGAAGGGGGACCGGAGGGTGTGTTCCAACTATAGGGGGATCACACTGCTCAGCCTACCTGGGAAAGTCTATGCCAGGGTACTGGAGAGGAGAATACGGCCGATAGTAGAACCTCGGATTCAGGAGGAACAGTGTGGTTTTTGTCCAGGCCGTGGAACACTGGACCAGCTCTATACCCTCTACAGGGTGCTGGAGGGTTCATGGGAGTTTGCCCAACCAGTCCACATGTGTTTTGTGGATTTGGAAAAGGCATTCGACTGTGTCCCTCGCGGCGGCCTGTGGAGGGTGCTCCGGGAGTATGGGGTCCGGGGCCCTTTACTAAGGGCTGTCCGGTCCCTGTACGACCGAAGCAGGAGCTTGGTTCGCATTGCCGGCAGTAAGTCAGACTTGTTCCCGGTGCATGTTGGACTCCGGCAGGGCTGCCCTTTGTCACCGGTTCTGTTCATAATTTTTATGGACAGAATTTCTAGGCGCAGCCAGGGGCCGGAGGGTGTCCGGTTTGGTGACAACACGATTTCGTCTCTGCTCTTTGCAGATGATGTTGTCGTGTTGGCTTCATCAGACCAGGACCTTCAGCACGCACTGGGACGGTTTGCAGCCGAGTGTGAAGCGGCTGGGATGAAAATCAGCACCTCCAAATCCGAGGCCATGGTCCTCAGTCGGAAAAGGGTGGCTTGCCCACTTCAGGTTGGTGGAGAGTTCCTGCCGCAAGTGGAGGAGTTTAAGTATCTTGGGGTTTTGTTCACGAGTGAGGGAAGGGTGGAACGGGAGATTGACAGACGGATCGGTGCAGCTTCTGCAGTAATGCGGTCGATGTACCGGTCTGTCGTGGTGAAGAAAGAGCTGAGCCGCAAGGCGAAACTCTCGATTTACCGGTCAATCTACGTTCCTACTCTCACCTATGGTCATGAGCTCTGGGTCATGACCGAAAGGACAAGATCCCGGATACAGGCGGCCGAAATGAGCTTTCTCCGCAGGGTGGCTGGGCGATCCCTTAGAGATAGGGTGAGAAGCTCGGTCACTCGGGAGGAGCTCAGAGTAGAGCCGCTGCTCCTCCACATCGAGAGGGGTCAGCTGAGGTGGCTCGGGCATCTGTTCCAGATGCCTCCTGGACGCCTTCCTGGGAAGGTGTTCCGGGCGCGTCCCACTGGGAGGAGACCCCGGGGAAGACCTAGGACACGCTGGAGAGACTATGTCTCCCGGCTGGCCTGGGAACGCCTCGGTGTCCCCCCGGAAGAGCTGGAAGAAGTGTCTAGGGAGAGGGAAGTCTGGGCATCTCTGCTTAGACTGCTGCCCCCGCGACCCGGCCACGGATAAGCGGGAGAAGATGGTATGGTATGGTATATTTAAATTAAGAATTAATTTTTTAAAAATGGGTGCAGCAGAAGTAGCCCCTGGTGGTCTAGTGGTTAGGATGCGGCACTCTCACCGCTGCGGCCCGGGTTCGATCCCCGGTCAGGGAACCAACCCCAGCCACTCTAAGTGCCGGTCCCAAGCCCGGATAAATGGGGAGGGTTGCGTTAGGAAGGGCATCCAGCGTAAAAACATGTGCCAAATCAAACATGCGGATGGTCCGCTGTGGCGACCCCTGATGGGAGAAGCCGAAAGAAAGTTTTTTGGTGCAGCAGAAGTAGCATAGATGGAAACTTTTTTGTTTTTTTTTCCCACCCAGTTTCTCTTAACTGTAAATGTTCCAGCCAACTTTTTCTTTCAATGCAGTGTGCATGAAGCAAACATCAGCATTTTTTTTTTTTAAATGCTCATGCGGCATCACAGGGCAGCATAACATGCACTGAGAAAAGATACATTTCATATACACGTGTCTTTTATATTTGGTTGGATTCACATTTGCAATCTCCAACAATAATAAAAAAAAAAATTCTGTTGTTCTCCAGAACTTCCACAGGAAGACAAAAACTTAAATTCCCATGATAAAACACACACAAACAGACCTGCCTCATGGGAAAGCAGCTGACATCTGTGTCCATCAGAAGGTTTGTGACCATCTACACTTATTTCCTTTCTGCTTTAATAAATTCAAAGCAACATTTCTCATTTACAAAAGTTCAACATTCACTATACAAGGAATGTTGTATTTTTAAATCCTCTGATAATGAATAATACAGAATTCTTAATCAAGACACAGACATGACCTACCAACAGCGAGCGTAATTCTGCCATCACAGAGAAGAGACCGACTTTTATTTGTTTCTCCTTTAAATTCTTTAAGATTAGATTTTAATAGTTTAATATTGGCCAGGAGTGGAATCTTATCTTGGTCATGAACTTTATGAGCATCTGTGTGGTATGTTTCTACTCTTTCAAGTTTAATGCAGTGGCTTTAATAAAACCTGTAACACTGCAATGTGTGTTTTCTGAAGAGAAACAGAACAGTCAATCCTGTCTTTTTATTTTATTTATTTTTTTTTTTTTAAAGACAGAGTCAATATGACCAGCACAAAGTCAAATAGGAAGCAAGAGGTCATAAAATTAACCGCAAAGTCCAGTATGAACAGGTAAAATGTTTGTTTGAAGTTCTGGGTGATGCAAATGGCCAAAAGTACTCTTTGGAGTAAAAGAATGGGTAAAAAAAAAAACTGATGCTGATCATTCAGGTCAAGTTCATGTTAAATTCATACTATACAATCTGCCTTTTTGGTAGCATAGCAATAATTCTTAAGAGTTTTTTACAACTGAAAATTAAAAACATTTTATATTTTAATTGAAAAACCTACAAAAAGTTGCAAAAAGTAATATAAATAACTTTATATTACCCGACTTATTTTTTTCAATTTATCTAAAGCAAAATGTACTCTTTCATGTTGTGTATGTCTCATGACTAAAAAAAAAAAAAAAAAAAAAAAGAAAAAGATTCTACATTTCAGACACTTTTCCCTTCAAATCATGGCATGTGCTAATCTTCTAGTAACACAGGTCAGCCGTTGCAGCGAGTTGGGTAGACACATACTTTATACCAATAAAATATCTAGTCTTATTTAAGTCTTATCTCCTCAGTTTCTAAATTTATTTTGGTTCACAATAGAAACAATTTAAAATCAACAGTGTAATAATAAAGAATCATACCATTTCAAGCTGATCAATCAATCTGGTCTTCTTTCAAAAATCAAGATCAAATGTAAGGTATAATTTTTTTGCTAACTTTTAAGGATGCCGTTTCTCATGTAAGTGATTTACAAGTAAATTCGTTCATAGCCAGTTTTAAATTCTGTGTTCTAGCTCATTACATAATCAGTAGCTAATGACAGAAATGGGGAACTCACACTTATTCAAAAGAAGAAAAAAAAAAAACATCCAAATGAAGTTTTACGATGACCCATTTTTTCCATTCAGCAAGCAGCTCTCCTTCAGCTTAATCTAAGTGGTAAAGAATAGTGTAAATACTCTAGACTTACGGAGGATGGGGAGCTGGAGGTGCTGTCAATCTCCTCGGGAGAATCTTCTTCCTCTTCAGGTACGGTGGGCATAGTGGGGGTGGTCGGAGGGCGAGAGTGAGTGCGAGGGAAAAAGGAAGGAGTGTGGGACTTTGGAGACTTTGAAGAAGCTGCTGGGTTTGCCGGAGATCCTGCTTCTTCACATTCAGCAGAGATTTCTTTCTGCATCAAGTCAACATTACACAGATATTTAAACCAAATGCATATTCAGGTTTAGAGCTAGAGGGTGTTGTGTGTCTAATACCGACAGCCTTCACATCTTTTCATTTATATACAATATCCATCACTCTGCATTTACCAGAGGAGCCTGAGAGGAAATGGTTTCTCATGCAAAATTGATGGCAATCTTTATATATATATATATATATATATATATATAGCATTCCCAGTGCAGAAGTTTCAGCACACATTGTTTATAAAGTCGTAAACGTGTTTTAATTATTTATCTCAGTTACAACGCGCCGCAGAAAACAACTCTCTCATAGCTTTCTCAAAGATGGAGCTCAAACACTGAAAGCCAAATCCGGAGTCTACTTCAAACACCCAGAGGGACAAATTCCTGAACCCATTACCATCTACTTTCATTTCATTCTGAGTACTACATAGGCTATCTTTGGGTTCATGTTAATCCAAACAAAAAAGGGAGACACTGTTTCTGTTACTGTGTTTTTAAAGATGGAAAGATAGGAAGAGAAACCCAAGAGAGAATGAGTGAGACTGTTTTGCAGAAAGGTAAACGCCTAAATTAACTTCCTATAGCAGAAATCCTTTGGAGAATTCACAGGAAAAAGGAATGTGGGTTGTTACCAAACTTCAAGTAATAGCAATTAAAATTAACAAGCTGCTGTTTTTAACCAGCTTGTGATTTTTAAATATTTACCAGGAATCATAGCAACAACCAGACAGGCTTTTTATGAACCTGAAACTCACTCTGCTTTTTCAGTTCAGGCATGCAAAGTAACACCAATCTCTCTGGCCTTCTCTATTTTTCATGACCAAGTCAGTTGCCTTCATTTTTCTTAATCTTATATGCTGAAACTTCTAAACTGGTAGCCCTTAAAAGGAAGAACAATCAGATTGTGATTATCACATTCTATCATCCAAAGAAACAGGAACATCCAAGCCTGTGGGGCATCACTGCTTACAAAAATTATGATGATAGCCGTTGAGCTGAAAAGGTCATGTACTGAACATAGGAAATGTACAGATGCAACACTGATGCAAAGCTACACTTCCCGTTTTTCTTGTTTTAATCTGAAGTTTAATCAGAACAAGGCGATCCCTTAGAGTTACACCCCCTCCACCAAATTCCCCCCTCTCCACCAACTTTCCAAAAAGTGACTTCGAATTGTACTATATTTTACAAGACTTCTTAAGCATCACTCATTCCAATATTATTGTAGGATTTTAAGAAATCTGCAGATTCAAAACAGCCAAATGCAACTTGGACTAATCAGAAAAGTCAGGCGTTTGGTACTGGATCATGCTGATTGTGAGGTTGACAAAGTTTCCTATTGTATCCATTTTTGTACTAAGCGGTCAACAGGAACTATTTAATACATGAAGTTCATTGGCAATTGGTAATACACTTAAATACTAATACACTCTTGGAGAAAAGGATTATTCGGGAAATGATTAGCTAATTAAGGGTTTTTGAGGTTTAGTACCTGTTCAGGGGTTTGCCATACTGTAACTCTTTCTAACAGGACAATTATCTACATTTCTCTCTATTAGGAAATAATCTACATAAATTATTTAATATTTATTTGCTTAACATATTTGTGTGTGTTAAAAGGCTTAGGATATGAGGATTTGAGCCTACATGTAGGACACCAACCTGATTGTTCCCTTCTCTAAAATAATGTAAAAAAAAAAAAAAAAAAAAATTTTGAATATGACGAATATCTATTTTGGGAAAGTTTGGGTCAGTTGTAGTGGAAATGCAAACAAAATGTTCTATGTTAGTGTTTACAAACATAAAATCAACATAAAAGTTTGAAAAGCTTACTGCAAGACAGTTAAAATAAATATATAAAACAAAAATGAATAATTAAGGTGGCATATTTTAAAACCACAGACTACATGTTTCATTTGGGGGGGAAAAAGAATTATCAGGGTGTAAGATTCCATACTTAATAGGCAAATGTGAGAATAATTATTTACCCCACACCACAAAATAAAATCAACTGATTTAAGAATACAAGAAAAAAAAAAATTATTACCTTTAGTGTTCCAATCGGTTGTGCAGTTTGTTCTTGACAGATTTGAACACTTCTACCTTTATATACATCAGAACCTTGTCTGTTCCCAGAGTCTGAAGTGATGCAATTTGTTGATAAATCCTTTACATTCCCATTTGTCACCTCTTTGCTTCCTGTACTTGTTCCCGATTCCTCTTTCCAACTTCTATTGCGCTCCGATGCAACTTCACGTAAAAGAAATTTACGTGTTAGGAAAATTTGGTCACACTGCTCCCGTTCTGAAGAGTGCCCTTTCTGCACACTCTCAAAGACTTTACACTTTGTATTCTGTCCTGATTCGGAACTTGCAGAAGTTTCTAAATTTTGCCTTCTTCCTGTGTTGTCTGGTTTACAGCTGGGATATTCGTTTTCCTCTAGCTTGAGGGTTTGATTATATACAGTTTCTTCTAAGGAAACTCCAATGTTCTTCCGTTCTCCAGACTTTATTAGAAAGTCATCTTTGTCATCTGGTTCCTTTGACCTGAAGTAGAACCAGGAGGTAAATATTAGACTTGATAAATACTAAACAGGCCCTACTAGAAGCAGTTCATCATTGTGCATAATAGCAGTGGAGAACGTATCCTGTTGTATTACCTAAGCAACAAAAACATGTCCTTGGACAACGTGACACATGGGCCTTTCATTCCAAACTAAAAGCACTCAGGATTTTAGCAGGAACTTGTAGAGAGCCTCTAGTAATTAATCGACGCTTCGGTGGGTGACAATGTAAACTCTGGCGTTTCTGCACAATCTCACCTCTTTGTGAGGGGATTTTACATAAACACACACGACTCATCCTGCAAGAACTGGGAGAATGTAAACACTCACCCGACTCCACTCTCCTGTGTGCCATGGCGCCTTCGCTCCTCACAGGCAACACTCTGGGAAGTTTCCGGAACAGGGTCGTGAGCAGCAGTGGATCCTCGCTCACTGCAGTTCCCCTCTGGTGGATTTTGTTTGTTAACCAGTCCCACTGGAAGATAATCCAAACAGTCAGGAACCAACATTACTTTTTGTTGCTGATGAATGTCAAACGGAATAAAACGAGACATTACACTGAAACAAAGATAATTTCATGTCTGTAATATGATGATGATGATGCACGCAGTACCTAAAGAACACAAAGAGTCTGACAGGAAAGCACTTTCACTTGTCACCAACAGTCCAGAAAAGTCATTCAGAGTTCTAGTTGTATCATCTTTGTCCAGGGATGTGCCCTGAAACACAGATGCTGTTGGGTTCCACAAGAATAAAAATAAACAAATTTTATTTTTTTCTTCTTTAGTAGTTAATCTGGAGTCAAAACAGGTACAAGAAGAAAACCAGAGAAAGCTGCACAACCCACTCCCCCTCCTTGTTTTACAGTTTTTGATTTTAGTATATATATAGTATTGCTTTTTTTTTTAGATTAAACTCAATTCAATACATGTATTTTAATAACTGTGAATACTCCATAATAAACTTTGGAAAAGGTGGCTTGTGAGTTCAGTCAATCTGGCTGTTATTAATTTTTTTGTTCTTCTAGCACTTTAATAACTTATTATTCTCAATTAATGATAAAATAAATATTTACACTACTTTTATGACTGGAATGTGTGCTCTAATTAGCATTGTTACTGCAACAAGTATTTTCACTAGTCTTATAAGTAGAACTAGTGCAAAACGTAGCGTTCTATAACTGGTAATAGCATACTGGTATTACTACTGAGACTAGAGATCATTATCGTTAAGACTGTACATAGCATTCAAATTAGTGCTAAAACCGAAACTAGGTCTCACATTCATCTTTTGTATGGAGCTAGATTTTAGATTAAAATTTATGACTAGAATTAGCCAGTATGATTGTGGTAATAAATGGAACAAGCACTCACACTGCTGTTATTTAATTAACTAGCATTCTCACTAATCTTATGACTGAAACCAACAACTACATTAACGTTTCATAACCAGAACTACAGCTCACATTAGTGTTGCTAGACTTTGTTAGTATTGTGACTGAAAGTACCAGTGAGTGAGTTTTCAAAGGTGCAATTTTACATTAGATTAAGAATTTGTTTCAATTTCTGAGATTGGTATAGATGCAAAATGCCCATACTAAGAAATAAAGCTAAAATCTTTGGCAGATCGGTTTTATATGGTAGTTGTCCAAAGTTTGCTAGCTTAAAGAACACTACAATACAAAACATTATAGTCCATAATCTACTTTATACAGAAACATGAAAAATTTGAAAGAAAAGACAATATTGGCTAAGCCAATTAGCGAGGTAATTATAGTTAGCTATGGGTTGTGCTTAGCTTGCTAATTTGCTTCAAATATTTTAGCATCATTATAATATAATGCTGGCTTCATTTACAAATTAATACAGAAATGTTTTTTTTATTATTTATATTTTTAATGTTTATAATTATTTAAACTGATCTACTTGACCCAAGTGCTGCTTAGTTTTTTGTTGCTAAACTGCCTGAACCAGAGAGGTCATCGAAATAATTTTTTGAGATATTTTACTTCCTGTTCTAATGTTATGGAATGTTGAAGAGCAAACTATGATCTTTCTTAGCCGGAAGAGATGTTGGCCCAGTATCACACAAAATTGAGTACACGCCTTACATTTTGGCAACCATTTTAGTATATCTTCTGTAGGAAAACACTACAAAAATGTAACTTGGATATATGTTAGACTAGTCAATGTGCAGCTTGTATAGCAGTATAGATTTACTGTCCTCTAAAAAAAACTCACTATACAGCCATTATTGTCAAAATAGCTGGCAACAAATGTGAGTACACCCAGTAAACATGTCAAAAATTTGTCCAAAGTGTCAGCATTTTGTGTGATCACCATTGTTATCTAGCACTGCCTTAATCCTCCTTGGCATGGAATTCACCAGAGCTGTACAGGTTGTTGCTGGGACCCTCTTTCACTCCTTTATAATGACCTCATGGAGCTACTGGATTTAAGACACATGGTGTTCTCCACCTTCTGTTTAAATGATGGCCCACAGGCCAGTCCATCACCTTCACCCTCAGAAAGGCAGTTGTCATCCTGGTGGTGTGTGTGGGTCATTATAATGTTGGAAATCTGCCATTCAGCCCAGTTTCTGAAAGAAAAGCATCATGTTCTGCTTCCCTCAATGACCCGCTGCTCCCCAGTAACAACAGCACTCATGCAGCCCCAGACCATGAGGCTACCACCACCAGACACAATCTTCTTGGTACTTCTCACGAGGGCGTTGCCACACAAGTTTATCTTGGTCTTATCAGGCCACAAGACATGGTTTCAGTAATTAATGCTCTTGGACAGGTTGTCTTCAGCAAATTGTTTGCGGGCTTTCTTGCGAGCCAGCTTCAGAAGAGACTTCCTTCTGGCATGATGGCCATGTAAACAGACTTGTTGCAGTGTGTGCTGTATGGTCTGAGCACTGACAAATGGACCTTCTGCTTCTGCAACCTCTAAAGCAATGTTGCAGCACTCATGCGTCTGTTTTCTGAAGCAGCTTCTGCACTTGATGCACAGCATGAGGACTCAACTTCTTTAAATGACTCTTGCGAGGCCTGTTCCGAGTGGAACCAGTCTTGGGAAACCTCTGTATGAATCTGGCCACTGCACTGTAACTCAGTTTCAGGGTGTTACCGATCTTCTTATAGCCTCTGTCATCTTTGTAGAGAGCAACACTTCTATGTCTCAAATCCTCAGACAGTTCTTTGCCATGAGGTGTCATGTTCAAGCACCAAAAGCACAAAATTTTAACTTCTCTGATACAATGACACACAAATTTGTATGGTCCTGTCAAGATTTACTGTCCTCTAAAAAAAAAAAAACTCAGCATACAGCCATTATTATCAAAATAGCTGGCAACAAATGTGAGCACACCCAGTAAACATGTCAAAACTTTGTCCAAAGTGTCAGTATTTTGTGTGATCACCATTGTTAGCTCTTTTTTTAGAGGACAGTAAATCTACAAAAACATTAACATGATGAATAAAAGACATGTGACTTTGCATGGTTACATAATGTACAGCTATTATCTCTTAGGGTGTACTCTCTTTTGTTGCCAGCTATTTTGACAATAATGGTTGTATCTCGAGTTATTTTCAGAGGACAGTAAATCTGTACTGCTATACAAGCTGCACATTGACTACATTGACTCAGTTGTGTAGGTGTTTTAAACTTGCAAATATTAAAAGATACCCTGGAAGACCTGCCCCTTCCCCTTCTTTTTCTGTGCACTTGTCATGACTCAATGTTCCTGCTTGAAATATGTGTTCATGTAAATCCTTCGCTTTCTGTCTGTATGTAAATTGAGAAAACTTTGTGGTTATTAATGTGAAATAAAAGCTATAATTTTGTGACTGTAAAGGTCACAAACAGCATAGATGTTGACCCACAGTATAATCAAATTACATCTGTGCCTTTGTTGCTGCTCTCTCTGTCTCTCTGGTTGCGATCTTCTCATTGACCAAAGCTATTTTTGGTACGCCTTCCTGCTCAGAAAAAGTTCCGCTCTCAGAAGAAAAAAATCTGGAGAGGACAAGGAGGGTCATGTGGCTGCCGGGTCCCACAGGGTTCTCGGACCAGAACTCTCAAAAGCTCCATGAGAAACTGAACATCTCCACTCTCCTGTCTCTGCTGGCTATGTAATCCACTCCAGCTCAGCAGATTTTTTTTTTTTATTTGGTTGTACAAAGCACAATGAGGAAACAGTAATTAACTCATCTAAACAGACATGCTAAAAACAAGGGCAGGTGAGCATCACCTGAAGCATCATCATAAATGAATAACCAGAAGACACAAGCTAAGCAAACACAATCACCATCGCAAGCATTATATAACTGGGTTTAAATGTGGCATGGCATTGACTGGCACACAACTAGAGTTCTTGGCAAGAGCATAAAATCCACACTGCATACAAAATGCTCTTCAGTACAGAACTCTGGCTCATAAATGACATTTAGGGAGAAGTAAGAAATGAAAAACAATCATCAATCATTTGTGTTTCTTGGAATGTCCAAGTATGTAATAAATAAAAAAGTAGAGTCAGGCTATACCTCAAGATGCTCCTTCTACTTTCTTCGCTCTTCTCTACTTTCTTAATCCAGCTCTTGTTTTTCCCCCCACTTCTCCAACGCTTCAGTCTTTCTCTCTTTTCCTTTCCCTGACTTTTTTTCCCCCTCCACGCCAGCCTCCCTTTGACTCCTGGGAGCTTTGACCATTTAAGGAGAAGGCTTTTTGTGCCTCTCTGTGCAGCTACTGCCGTGTGTGCTCTTTTGCCTGACAATCCAGTTTGCTGTGTACTGTGTACCAAAGTGCGCCTGTTTGTACCCTATTCACTATTAAGATAAAACACTATAGGCAAAAAAAATTACTTGTCCTCAACAAAATACATTGCCACCAACCTACATTAGACAACTGCCAGCACTCTTTTTTTTTTTTTTTTTTTTTTTTTAATGGAAACTTCCTTCATGAGATCTGCATTTATTTATGCACACAAAGCAAAAATCTACTCTTCAGATGGTGACTGAATTCAGATGTTTCTTACTGTGATCTACAGTCGGCAAATTATTTCAATCTGTTATATAAAAAAAAAAAAAAACCCAAAAAAAAAAACCCAAACAAAACAAAAAAAAACCCACCACAGGCTGCTATAAAACATTTTAAAATTAGTTTTATGGTATAAAAAACAAATGCAAACAATATGAATTAGGCAAATATAGAGACTCAAAAAAAACCAAAATCAAAAACCAGAACATCAAACAACAGGAAACTGCTTAGAAAGTCAGTATTATAAACTCCCAGCATAACTTCACTAAAGACATGCACTCCTGTGTCTTCTATAGAGTGTGTAGTAATTGCTTTTTTATTATTTGTTTGCTTATTTAACAGGGACAATACACTAGACATTGTTACACACTGACAACCGATGCTGTGTATATAGGACATATAGCATAAAGCTAGTTTGTGGCCCTCGTCTCTGGAAGGTGTGTGTGATTAGTAACCTGGTGTGGATAATTAGTAATCGGGTGAATGTAAGCGTGACAGTCTGTTGAATGGAAGTGAAGTCTCTGGTGCCATATTTGACTGTTGCGGTGTGTTTAGGTAAACACAGTTCTTGGGGGATGTTGCGCATTGTCTGACACACAGTTATTATCTAGTCCACATTTTGTAATTTATATGTAATGTGAGCTTCATATTAAACACCCCTGTGCCTTGAAGAACTCAAAGTTTTTTTGAGAACATTTTAAAGGCCAAGGACTAACAATAATCCAAATATTTGCACCATATTCAAATCAAATGGTAAAAATGCCATTAATTATTATAGGCCATTTTTAGAGATTGATGACATGCAATCCCAAATAAGTTGATTTCTGTTCTAGGCTGTAAGACAACAAAAGATTTCCAGCAACTTCCCTTGAATTATTCAATGATCTTCAGCAAGAGTAGTTCATAACATCCATCACCCAGCTATAATGTTTTTTCTCCAAAAGATGTTATTATTAAACATTTATAGTGCTAAATGACACCCATCACGCACAAAATAATCCAGTCGTTCTGTTCATTCAATATGAAAATAAAAGTATAAATATGTGCTGTGAAACAGAGCTTTTCTTACCTCTGGGTTGTTATCCTCAGCTCCTGTGTACAGAGAGCAGCCACCTGTTTGAATGGAAGCGGTTACAAAAGAGACACATAGGTTTATTTGCATCTCACTGGACCGTCATGCAAATGACAGTGTTACAGTGCATTAAAATGGCCAGCCTTCTCTACACTGACGTACTGAAGCTGGTTCAGACACTATTGGTGGTCGAGTTTCCCATAATTCTTTTCAATTCCCTCGTCTCGCTCTCACTCAGTCTCCATATCTATGGGCAACAATAACCTGGCAACCATTTACATGATCCTCTTGATCACACTGCCCACATTATGGACCTGTGTGTGTCTTCTGTTCATAGTGACCTTGATATTTCAATTTAGAAAAGGGATTGGGGAAATTATTCTGCTTCATAAACCATGTTCGGAAGTGCTAGCTAAGCGAGATCAGAGATGAGCATGATTGAGACACATACAGCAAGACTCCATTGCACAGCTGGATGCTTTAGCTTCAGCTGGATTCATTGATTATCCAACGACAGAGTTTACTCCTGCTGTCTGCATAGATTTCAGGTTTGAAAGTCATGAAATCTTTATTGCATCAGGACCTAAAAAAAAAGGCAGCTATTTTTCTGAAGAAAACCCCTGAACTTCACATAAATGTAAAGGTTTAACACAAGCTTATTAGACAGAATTATGTCCATTCAAACATAAGCTACCAGAAACCAAAATGGGGTACATACAAAATATTAGACAGGTGGGTTTAAGGTTACGGCTAATTGGTGTGTGAAAATGAAAGTACACCCTCTTTGAATTCTATGCTTTTAAATATGAGGAAATAAAAATCATCGGTCTTTATTAGGTCTTAAAATTAGGTAAAGAACTTCAGATTACACTGTCGTTATTTATTTTTACAAAAATCAAGCCAAAAGAAAACCATGTGTGGAAAAACTAAGTACAACTTATTATTCAATAGCCTGTAGAACCCACCTTTACAGGCAATAACTTGAAGTAATCGTGTTCTGTATGACTTTATCTGTCTTTTACATGGTTTTGGGGGACCCACTCATCTTTACAATGTTGCTTTAGTTGATTGTGTTTTGCAGGCATTTGATATGCACAGCTCTCTTAAGGTCCCACTAAGCATTTCAGTCAGCTTGAGGTCTGGACTTGGACTGGGCAATTGAAACACCTTGATTCTTTTCTTTTTCTTGGGATCATTGTCCTGTTGCATGAACCAATTTTAGCTAAGCTTTTTTGTCCTCTAGAATATTTTGGTATACAGAGAAGTTTATGGCTAACTCAATTGCTGCAATGACTTGCCCAGGTCCTGTGGCTAAGAAACAGTCTCAAATAATGACACTACCCTGTTCGACTGTTGCTATAAGATGTTTGTGCTGATATGAAATGTGTTACTGTGCATTACAGCCAAACCTTTGCAATCCTGGGCCATGCCGCCATATTCTTATGAGAGAGAACAACACTTCCAAACAAACCATAATTAAGTCTTTTTTTTTATTGCACGGTCATGAACTTAACATTTAACATTCTTTGAATCTGAGATGTAACCCTTAGTTTTTTTGCAATTTGGGGTAATTTTGCTGAGACGTGCTCCTAGGAAGATTTGCAACTGTCTTGAATGTTTTCCACTTGTGAATAAAATGTTCCTCACTATAAAATCGTAGACCTAAATTTGGTTGGAGATGGCCTTATAACCCTTCCCTGACGGATCCCAGGTAGCAACAATTGCTTTTTTAAGACCATTGCTGAGGTCTCTTCCTCCTATGCAAACAGTAAAGATACACTTAGTTTTCCCACACATGGCTTTTCCATTTTGCTTTATTTTTGTAAAATAAATAATGACAAGGTGTCAACGGTCATGTGTTGTTCCTCTGAGTTTGTATTAACTTAATTTTAAGACCCACTAAGGATCAGATGATTTTAAATGTTGTAAAATGTGGGTTTTTAATTTTAATTAGAGCCTATTTTGCACCTTTTCCCATCAAAACATCTAAAGGGATGTATTTGGTCTGCAACAATGTCTAGTTAGGTGGTACCTAAACATCAACATGCTCCAGTTCAAGTTTCAGCAAGTCCAGGAGTGGAGCATGCTTTGCCCTTTTGGTATATTAACATGCTTTACAACATGATGAGTAGAAAAGAATCTCAGCAATCTGTTCATTCTCCTCTTTTTTTTCCCTTTTTTTTAACAAGGTGTTTCAACCCAATGAACTGTCACTTGCCATTCTGTGTAAATTCTAAAAGCTGATGTATTTGAAAATCTCATTAATTTGGTACGGACATTCATGTCACAGTTTAATAATAATGGCATAAACAATTATTACTGAAATCAGCTAGACAATATAATCCTAAAGAAAATAATCGTGTTAATGTTTGCCTTCTTCTCTTATGAAAATATTTGCATAATATATTTCATTACCAGATGTTTCTCTTCTCCAAGTGAACACACAATGCACATATCTTTTCAATCAACTTTAATCAGCCTATGAAAAGATCCAGAAAACGAGAAACGGCTACACTAACAATTATCGGCATTTAAATAAGCAATTTGAAGTTTAAAATTTAAATGGTAAATATGTAGCATGTAACTAAACTATAATTAGTAATTAATTTCACATTGTAACTGAAATGAACTCCTGCTAAAAAAGCTTCCAGTGAATTTTTTTTATTTACCGTTCATTTACCTGCTCATTTGCCATGCAAATGTGACACTGTTCAACACAGCAGAGTAGAACAGGAAAAAGAACGGTCACATGATAAGAACGATAAGGTCACGCAAGATCAACCCTTTCCTTGCTCCTCAATTTACATAATCTTCACATGAACAACAATCTTTATTACCAGCTAGCCTGTATTACACACACGCAGGGTGTCTGAGAAGAAACAGACATTTCTACCCTCTGAGTGTGTTACAGGGGTTGACAGGATGGAAGGAAGAAAAGCTGGATTTTAAAGGAGTTTGGATGGAAGCCATTGAGGCCCCTGAGGATTAAGCAGGAAGAGCAAGAAAATTTCACTATCCAGAAACATAAAATAAAAGCTAAAATTGACGACTTGAAAGTTAAGAAAAAGCAACCAATTTTGAAATAAATCAAAAGTAGCAGTTACCATTTGTCACGTTCAGGTTCACAGGTTGTGAGATGAAGACACTACAAACTGCTGGATGATGCCCAGGTTCTGACTTCTCAGTAGGACATGGCGAATTATCAGAAGACTTTTTATTATAGAAGCACAAGAATTAGTCAGATGCAAATATATGTACATGATAAAGACAACATAATTTGATATGGTACAAACAACTATATCTAATATGTACAGGACATAAATGTAGCTCAGTCATTTGTTTTGCTATTTTCATGGCTAGTTATGAATTGTTTGTATGTTTATTTCTTTGCAGGATATATTTTTGCCAATCACTGGTATTGGTGTCTCCAACCTCTATGTAGGATTAAGATCCTCTCCGCTCTCCTTTTATAACTCTCCCAGATTGCTTGATCAATAATCACCATGTTTTTCTTTCATTCTTTAGTTAGAACTCTGCCAGAGATAAGGTTTATGCCTTATGTTCTGCACTGTTATATAGCCCATAATTATTTTTTTAAATAAATATATGTTCAAAGTAAATATTTCTTGTACCATTATTTAAAAACATTTTTAAAAATTCATCCAGGTATCTTGTATCCCCATGATATAGTTTTCCACATTTTTTAATTTGTAGTGTAACGTAACAATTGATTTTATTATAAACTAGGTAGGTAAAGTTCATCATGACCAACTCTGATGTTGGCTTGACCAAGCTTATAAACTTTCAGACTGTCTTTAAGATGATATGAATTTTAAATAAAAGAAAGATGCAAAAAAAAGACATTGTGACATAGAGAGAAAGCTACTGGTTTGTATGATAGATTATACTGTAGATACATAAATAGAAAATCAGTGATAGGACATCAGATGGAGTGAGAGATGGACAAGTATATAGATGGAGTATTTTATTAGTAGAAAGACAAGAAGGAATGAGATACAGATAGAATGATTAAAAGAAATATGGAGAGTGAAAGTATGTGACGTAGTTGATAGAGAGATGGTAGAAAGTATGGCATTGAGGGATAGATATATAAAATGAGTGTGTGCATTACAATAATAGAGTTAGAGGGAAAAAATTGGGGCATGAGCATGCAGGTATTTGGGAGTTTTGACAGCTATTGTTTGAATCAAACATTCTGAGCCAGGATCCGAACATTCCCTCAATCTAAGTTTGTAGAAGTTTTTGAGATGTTTGATCATCCAAAATGGGAATTTCGATCCGCTTGAAAAGTCAGTGAAAGGTTGGTGGTCAGTTTAGTGCATGTATATTGAATGCTCTAGGAGGAGTATTGTTTAGAAGTTTTAGGCCTCCCAATAATAATAAGCTTAAAACGCAGAGCAAAACTTTATTAAACCTATTTGAAATCCATAACAGACCAGTTTGACATCCTAATCCTAGACAAATAGCAGTGAACCACAGGACATACCTTTGCGCAGGAAGAAACCCGAGCCTCAAGTCCCCTCAGCTGGTTTTCGGCATCTGTTGTTCTACTCAGAGCTTCCTCCACCTTTAGGCTGATGGCCTCCATCCTCTCCTTCGTCCTTCTCTCGCTTTCAGTTAGCACCTCAGCAGTTTGCAACGCCTTCATCACCACCACCTCCACCATTCTGAGAGACTCCAGAACTTTCTCTGCAGCGACACATTTCCGCTCATCTCCAACCTGCTCCGTCTGCACGCCCACGTCTGCCCTCTCCACCTGGACTCGGGCTTCTCTCAATTCCGTTCTGCTGTTTTGGACCTAATGTAGACATTTTCAGAATGTTTAGAAAATCCACTTCAGGTGGTTTTTAAAACTTATCAGGAAGTGGCTAAGAATATATAGAACTAAATCTCTGGTATAAATCACATTTTTCACAAATACATGTTAAAAGGAAAGCCAGGAATTTAAATTTGTGCAAATGTGACCTTAGACTGTTAGGGATGGCAGAAGTGAATGGGGAGCGTTTTTAATTTGTATAGTAATATATAGTTACTGTATATATCCTGTAGTTTTCAATGAGTGTAAAGTTGTTACTTTAGTTGTTTAATACAAGTTATTTTTGTAAACATAGATTTATTGTTTAAATGGTATAGAAATAATTGGTCAATCGAGGTTAAGTAATAGATGAACATATTTAAAACATGAATGAGCTGTTGATACAAAAAAAAATAATTAAGAGAAACTTCTGCCGTGCATTTCCTCAGTCACCTCTACTTGTGCATCCTTCAACTGGCTCTCCAGAGAACCGAGCCTTTCCGTGGTTGTACCATGGATGTCACTGGTGTTCCAGTTTCTCTCATCCTCCACCCTCAGAGCTCTCCACCAGGTGATGGGTGGAGCTTTGCGCAGTTCCTGCCTCTTCCGGTGTGTTTCGATCTGTCTGCGCTTCGGCTGCTGGTCCCATGGAAACCACGGCCGCTCTATTTCTCTCAGACTGCACCACACACACAAAGTTTGGACACTGAACTGATTCTAAAAATATATATTTTTTAAAATATTTCAAACATGAAACTAGATTCTTGACTTATCTTCCCTATTTCATAGGTTATATTCAAATCACTTTGACCCAAGAGTTACATTTGCATATAAGTATCTTTTTACATTTCCAATCATCAGGACACAAATCTGCTATCAGAGCAATACCAGAGTTTGTCCATTTTCTTTATGGTAATGTATGTAGCCATTTCTGATAATAATTCGTATAACATAAAAGATTAACTAGCTTGGGTTAAAAGTGAAGAGCATGCAAAATAATTCGAATAAAAGGCTGAAATATATATTTATAATAATATGCTTACATTGTCAGTAGCTGCTTGGAGCTCGTTTGCTCTTTTTGGTCCTGTAGGAATGCTTTTGGTAATGATTCAGCTCTATACGCATCCTGACAAGCAAGAAATCAAAATCATGTAATGTAGAGTTTAGGTTTAAAACAAGGACAAACTCTTAAGTATGATAATGATGTGCTTTTTCCCCCCATTCATAGTACGCTAGTGGTTAGCAGATTTTTCTTCAACAATCAGAGAATCAAACATCACAATATGTTATGTATATACAAAATATGCTCTCCTTTTTCTCTACCTGTTCTGAATCCCTCCACCTGCTACACCACACACATAGCTTTTAAGTCAGGAACACAAATATAATATAAAAAAAAGCAACCTAGAGGTTTAGGAAACCCTGGCCAAGTCAGTAAGGTTTCCAGGCAACAAAAACATGCCACTACACACTGGAACTTTCTCTTGCCCAGTAGGAGAGCTAATACATTAAAGATTTATTTCTTATTACACCACAAACAGTGTTTATTTATTAATCCATAATTTCTCACCCGCAGCTCTGCAGACTTGATCTTGTGGATGAAATTGTACAGATCTGTCTTTGAAGATGAAGGAGGTTGAGGCTCAGGCACTGAGCAACTGTTTTCTTCTACATGTGTCTTCTAATACCAAAGAGAGTAAACATCACTTCTAACCAGGAACTGCCACTCATTATGACTAAAATACACAATGTGCACAGTAATTCTAGATTTGTTTCTTTTACCGGCTCAGCCTCCTGGATCTCACGTTGTAAGGAGTAGTGGTTTGGTGCAGTATTACTTTTCAGACTTGCTGAACATTTATCAAACCTGCCATAAAACAGCAGATCGGGTAAACCAAAAATTAACTGTGCTTAAGGGTGGCACTGGTACAATGCAGGGTTTTTCAATCAAACTGGTGAATAGATGATTAAACATAGAAATAAATAAATGTAAAAAAAAAAAGCGTCATTCAACATTATTAAAGTTTCTTTGAAATTTGTTCTAAAATAAATAGGGTTGGAATAGGGAATTAGTAAATGCAAAAAACTTGCTTAATGATATATTTTCTTTTTGTTAATTAATAGTTTACTTTCCAGCTATAATGTATGCAATACATTCAGAATTTCAAAGACAAAGAAAATACAGAAAAAAGGCAGTACTTTATATTCTTCCTATGATCTAAAGGAAATCAAGTAATCATGTGACTTCCTGTTGACATACAGAACATTCAATTTTTTAGGGCTTAATGTGTTCAGGTAACAGGATATTTTCTAAAGTATTTTAGCATTCAACTTTAATTTCATGGTAAAGTAGAGGTGTAGTGAAGTAAACAGGGCACAGATCTGTTTTCTAAATGTTTTATGAACACATTTCGTGTGATGGAAACTTTATCCATGTTTAAAATATCTTTAACCTTTACTTTTCATGCATGTTTTAAATTTGCCAGCCATTAAAAGTTAAAATCAGTCATTAAAAGTTTACTTTAAAACGTTGGGATTCACCTCATAAGAGCTTGCTGTGAGTGCTCCTGTAATCTCACCAGATCACACTGCAGACCCTAAGAAACAAAACAAAAAAATTTTACCAAAGAATGTAATTTGCTTTAATACAGTATATATTAT
>JAAIIK010000019.1:6767680-6785237 GCA_014706435.1 Silurus glanis | reverse complement strand
GTGTGTGTGTGTGTGTGTGTGTGTGTGTGTGTGTGTGTGTGTGTGTGGGGACCTCCAGCAAAAATAAAACCCAGCGCTGACCCTGTTCTACCTGCTCTACTCTGACCTGCACCTTTTTCCTTATAGGAAATGGCAGTGTGGTGATTTGTGATAACACTTGTGCATGTATTGTTATTAAAATTGTATTTCAGCTCCCAGGCATAAGCAGACGTTTTAATAAATTCCCAAATCAAATTTTGACATCTCCGTGATCCTAAACTTGCTCTGTCCTTCTGCAGGTACTTCAGCTATCTTAGTAAAGCTGGAGACAAGATGAGATTCGACCTCGCGCTGGCTGCAAGTGAAGCAAGGTGGGCTCACATGGTTCTTCCAGGTTGTGTGATGATGTAACCCTGTTTGATAGAAGCTCTGAGACCCAGACCGGGGCCGATCTGATGTAGAACATGTGTCGCCATTGTAGGCAGTGCTCTGATTTGCTGAGTCAGGCACAGTACCACGTGGCCCGCGCCCGTAAGCAGGACGAGGAGGAGAAGGAGCTGCGAGCCAAACAGGACCAGGAGCGAGAGGTGCTGAGGCAGCAACTGATTCGCAAACAGGAGGAGAAAAAGGTTAAGGAGGCCGAGGAACAGAAGAAACTCCTGGAGCAGCGAGCGCAGTATGTGGAGAAGACCAAGAACCTTCTTTCCTTCACCGATGAGATGAAGGAGTCGTCAAAAGAGAAAAAGAAAGGAGGAGGAAGCGGACGGGTCAGTCCCAATCAGCATGCCTCGAAGTGTTCATTTATTAATTAATGACATAGTAGTTTACCAATTTACAGTTATACAGTGGTCCCCCGGAATTCACGTGGGTTACGCTCTAAGACTAAATTTCGATAATCTGCAAAATATTGGACGCAGCCCCTATGGTACCTTAGTGAATTCATCTAGACATTAGAAAAAATGTCATCTAGACATTTAAAAAAAAATGTAAAAATTTTTAGTGAAACAGTTTAAAATGTCATTCCTAGCGTTCCTGGACATCGGATGCGGATTCCCGCGAATTTGAAGATAATCCGCAATTTGCTGTTAGTTATGTTCCAAATGAGAACTGCGATTTATCGGACTGTATTTAATCTGGTGGTGAGTCTGCAAAATAAGTTGTTCCATGTATCGCTTATTATAGCAGCTTTAAACTGTTGTTCCACCACGTTTTTTTGTCTCGTATTTAAAGACTTCCAAATGCAGCTATTACGGCTCAGAAAGCGCGGGCACGTGGAATTCATTTAAACTATTCTAACTATTGTGCCTTTTTTTCTAAACTTCATATGGCATGTGAGATCCTGTTAAGGGATAAAGAGCAGAGCTGAGGATCAGGGTGAAGCAAAAAATATTGTTCATATATTCTTCTTATTTATCAGCGTAAGAAGGGAGCACAATACGACGACTTTGTCAATGATGACTCTGACGAAGAGCTGCCTGTCAGGAAGAAGAAGAAGAGGGCACCTCGAAGCGGGAGTGAGCAAGAGGAAGAAGAGGAAGGGGGAGAGAAGAGGCCACGCAAGAAAAGGAGGAGGTGAGAACGTTTTTTTTTTTTTTTTTAATAAGTAAACATGCGTGAACTTTGATTAATAAATGAAAAAATGAGTATGAGGTGATTATTAATTTCATCCTTTTTTATCTGCCATTAAACAGCAAATTGAATGTTATGTTTTAAAAGCCTAAGAGAGCACAGAGCTCTAAACCGCGTATGTATCTGTTTCTCCAGATCAGTTAAAGGTGGAGAGGAAGGAAGTGACGATGATGAAGGCAACTCAAGACCCAGAAAACAGCGCAGACCTCGAGAACGCAAGAGGATTGAGAAGGTACAGATCACCATTGTGGTTATCTGCTATTTTTGCTAACCTGCTAATGTCTGTACTGATCGTGGTTTTCTCTCGCTAGACGAAACCTGAGCGTCTGCCACCATCACTTAAAGGCAAGATCAAATCCAAGGCCATCATTTCCTCCTCGGATTCCTCTTCAGATGAGGGTGGACTGAAAATAGCCGAGGACCGGTGAGAGTCTTTGTGTTTGTGTAATCAGGTGATTAATCGGTGAAGCTTCTTTGCTTAACAATCCCGCTTGTTTTGTTTGTCTCAGGAATCGGGACAGCGGCTCGGGATCCGAGGACGGAGGCCACCAGAAACGCATCGCCTCCGACAGCGAATCGGACGAAGAGCGTCGTCGTTCAGGCAACTCAGAAGAGGACGAGTCTGGCAGCGAACAGCCGGTGAAGAAGAGGAGGAGGCCGCAGCCGCAGTCTGATTCTGAGCAGTCGGACAACGAAAGCAAGAGGAGCCGCTCGGACGGTTCCGACGACGAATCCCGACCCGGTTCTCCAGCACCAGCCTCAGATCAGGGCTCCGAAAACGAGGGATCACCTCAGCGCTCAGCGAACGAATCCGAGCCTGAGGGATCCAACAACGAGGCCTCAAACCGAGGATCTGATGATGACAGTGACTGAGTTTAAACACATTATAAATGTGTTTCATGGATTTTTTTTTTTTTTCCTGCTTCTATTCTGTCCTAGATGTCAGTGTTGCGTCTCTTCTTCAGACACCTTTTAACTGCTGGTTGAGTAAATGATACTTTAGTGACACTTTTCCCCACAAAAAAACAGCTGAATTTTTTTTTTTCTGGATGAAAAATGCATCATGTAATTTGAGTTTTCATAAAATAAAATGGTGAATTTGTGTTATTTCAAAATAAACTAAGATGGAACCTAAATATTCAACAGAGCCTACAGTTTTTCATATTTGATGTTTACATTTGTACTGAAATGAAAAATACTTTTGAGTCAGGATTCATTCATTTCAAATTAATTTCAACTTTATAATTTATTTTTATTTTTTAACAGAAGTGTTTCATTCCATTTATACTTCAGCAATTAAGTCAAGTTTATTTCTATAGCGCTTTTCACAACAGACATTGTCTCAAAGCAGCTTTACAGAAATCAACAGTGAAGGTGAACGGTGTGTATTTATCCCTGATGAGCAGCCGTGGTGACTGTAGCAAGGAGAAACTCCCTTAGATGTTATGAGGAAGAAACCTTGAGAGGAACCAGACTCAAAAGGGGAACCCATCCTCATTTGGGTGACATCAAGAGTGTGATTATAGTCTTTAAACAATACAGAACACTGGAGAGTGAGAACTAACATGAGCACTGGAGTGTAAGATTATGAGTAATGTTCTTTCTACAGTCTTATACAGTCATTTGTGGTTATAAAACTAGGAGCTACTGAGCAACTCATAAAATAGCTCAACATTTGCAATCATCACAGATTCAACACCAGCTTCTCCATGCCAGAGCCTTCAAACACTCAAGGAGGTCCAATCTCAAAACTCCACATGAAGTGGGATCCAATTGGCACTGGTACGTCTCTAGATGGTTCGGGATGTTTGCGAGTTTGGCATCTACTTCTTTAAAGGTCCATAATCTTCATGAGGTGGGACGTGACTGGAGCTGGCCAAACCTCAGGATGCCTCGGGATGGGTAGAGAAAGAGAAGCAGTGGAGAGCAATTAGCGTAGCTGCTGTTCATGATATTAACAGCACAAGTTGATAATGTGCATGTGATCAGATGTTCTGGAGCACAAGGTCTGCACTTAAACTGGGAGAGTGTGTCTGAGCCCCGAATACAATCAGGAAGACTGTTCCAAAGTTTAGGAGCTAAATGTGAGAATGATCTACCACCTTTAGTGGACTTTGCTATTCTAGGAACTACTAGAAGTCTGAAGTTTTGAGATCTCAGGGAGCGTAATGGATTGCAGCGTGTTAGAAGACTGGAGAGATAATTAGGAGCTAAACCATTTAGTGTTTTATAAGTAAGAAGCAGTAGTTTGTAGTCGATTTGAAACTTAACAGGTAGGCAGTGTAGGGACGATAAGATTGGGGTTATATGGTCATATTTTCTCGACCTTGTGAGAACTCTGGCTGCTGCATTCTGGACTAACTGTAGCTTGTTTATTAATGATGCAGGACAACCACCTAGTAATGCATTACAATAGTCCAGTCTGGAGGTCATGAACGCATGGACGAGCTTCTCTGCATCAGATATAGACATGTTTCTTAGCTTAGCAATATTTCTAAGGTGAAACAAGGCTGTTTTTGTAACATGGTTGATATGATTATTAAAAGACAAGTTGGTGTCTAAAATGACTCCAAGGTCTTTTACTGTTGAACTAGTAGTTACAGAACATCTGCCTAAATGCAGGTTGAAATGCTGGAGCTTCTGTATACTGGTTTTTGGGCCGATGAGCAAAATCTCTGTCTTATCTTAGCTAATTGAGCTGTATCGTCTGGTTTTGATGAGATGTATAGCTGGGTATCATCAGTATAACAGTGGAAGCTAATTCCATGTCGTCTAATAATATTTCCTAAGAGAAGCATGTATATTGTGAAAAGCAGGGGTCCTAGAACTGAACCTTGTGGCACTCCATAATTTACTAGCATTACCCTGGATAGCTCTCAATTTAAGTCTACGAAATGGTAACGATCAGACAGGTAGGATTTAAACCAGCTTAATGCCTGTCCCTGAATGCCAATATAATTTTGTAAGTGATCGAGGAGAAGATCATGATCTATAGTGTAGAATGCAGAACTAAGATCTAGTAAAACTAACAGCGAGATGAAGCCTTGGTCTGAAGCTAAAAACAGCTCCTTAGTGATTTGAGCAGTTTCTGTGCTATGATGGGGCCTAAAACCTGACTGAAACTCTTCAAAAATATTGTTCTCTTGTAAGTAGGAACATAACTGGGCAGACACAATCTTTTCTAAAATCTTAGACATAAATGGGAGATTTGAAATGGGTCTGTAATTCGAGTGTGTTTAGATCCAAATTAGGTTTCTTAATGAGAGGCTTAATAACTGCTACCTTGAGGGTTTTAGGGACGTGACCTAAAGATAGCGAGGAATTAATAATATTGAGAAGAGGCTCACCAGCTGTAACACTTCCTTCAATAGATTAGTTGGAATGGGATCTAACTGAATGATACCATTCTCCTTATTTATGGCATTTGGCAGACTCCATTATCCAGAGTGACTTACAATTGAGCAGTTGCAGTCTAAGGGCCTAAACTTGTGCTGGAATTTGAACTAATGACCTTCCCCTCTATTGTCCTAAACCTTAACCAAGGAGTTACTTTCATACATACAACTGATATTGAATGTCCACAAAAGTTCTTCATTGCAACTCTCTCCATTAATAAAATAAAAAAGATGCAGTGACAATCTGCTTATTTAAGTATAAACTCTTCTGAGACAATTTCCAGTAACTGAAGCCACCAAATACTAACACTGCAGACTCATTATGTAAAATGGTAAACATCCTAGAAATGAAGTAAAAATTCAATTATATTTTAGGATGAGGACAAGAACAGTAATAAACATGTGGCTTGCAGCTGAAAATGAATAAAGCCTTCTGACCAATCAGATTTAAGAACAGAATAAGAGTAGCCGTTTATATACAGAAATGCACAGGCATGGCTGTGATCCTGGTGTGTAACTTTATTGAAAGTTAAATGAGTGGTACACAGAACAATCAGAGCTCTTACATCTTACAGTAACACTTTCAATAGCAAGTCATTCGTTGTACAGATGTATACCACATTGTGCATCCATTTTTATTGTTCTACCTAAAGATAAAGCATCAGTCATTTTCTTTTTGTCATGATAGAGTTCAATAAATATCTAGTGAAGATATTATGGAAAACAGACTTAGGTTTTAATAAGCATTCAGAAGTGGTTCTCAAGTTTCAATTTCATGTTATCTTTATTTAACCAATTAAAAGTTATTTTAAATCTAAAAAACCGATCAATGTTTGGTGCATCTGAAACAGGCCATGTTTGGTAAATCCCTGAAGATGCTGTAAAGTAGAAGAAGCAAAAGACAGAAAGAAAAACACTTTCAAGTATTAAAGTTTGACAAGTATTTGAGGGGACAAACATGGGTTGATTTAAAACAAAAAAAAAAAACAAAAAAAAAACAAAAAAAAAGAGAGAGAGAGAAGGCTGTTGAACTCATCTCCCACATGGCTTTCCTTTGTCACATTCAGATCAGCACGAGAGAGTAAACTGTGGGGTCTTTTCTCCAACTCGGACTTGAGCACCGTGCAGGTTTGCAAAATTCCACCTGTTTAAAAGGAGACTTGATTCATCCTGGCGCACTAAACCCATCACTAAAGAGGTAGAAAAAACTGTCAACTATTAAAACTTTACGGTCGCGCTGATTACAGTCGTAGGATCTTTGTAACAATCGAGGGATCGTATTGCAACAGCTCATGACACTGAGCACAAAGTGCATTTCTGCTCATGTTGTGTTACAGCAGCAGGAGAAAAGGCTTTCGCAAATACACGGTCTTTATAAGCAAAAACGAGCAGGATGACGTCGCTAATACCGTTCCTTAGGTGTTCAATTCAAACATAGTAAACCATTAAATGCTTTAAATAATGAAGGTGCAGGGACTAAACTGGTGTGGAATGCGGGAATTAAAGCAAACATGTTAATAACATATATATATATAAACAACAAAAAAAAAGAAAACCATGACTGATGACCGTGGGTGTAAGACGGGTGAGAAAAGAAAAAGCAAGATGTTATTTAGACCATTAAGGCTTTGGTTGACTTCTCAATCTGCCTCTTCTTCAGACTCCTCCTCCTCAGCAGTCTCCAACCAGGTCAGCCACTGGTTCACCTAAACAAGGGATTATACATCACTACTTCAAGAAGAAAAACCTCCAAAAAAATTCCAACATTTTTCTGCAAAGTTCTTGTTAGATACAGAGTAAGTTTCTTTTATTAACATTGGAATGGCATCTAGAAATTAAATTTTCTTAATTTAAACCAGTTTTTAAACTGCTACTGAACCAATTTGATCATACTGAAGGTTCTCTCAGGACACCACACAATTAAGCCTGTTTATAAATGCGCAATCGAGCTGTAACATGCACCAAAATGACAATACCTGGAACAGCGCTTTGCCTTTGCCAGGAAACTCTTGGGTAATATCTTCTTTCCATGCAAGGAAGGCTTCTTCTTCGATTATTTCCATATCATAAAAGTTGACAAAGTAGCGCAGCAACATTCCTGCAAGAAGAAAAAGAAAAATACAACATTGTTTTCAATCATTTAAAATAAAAATAAAATATTCGAGGGTGGTGGTGGTTTGCAAATATCCTTAATTATAAAACATTTCTGCATTGAATTACAGACCTTTGGGGAAACTCTTGGCATTGCAGTGCACTTGCAGCGCGTAAAGTGCGCTGACCTGCAGCTCCACGTGATCAAGCAGGAACTTCTGCATTACTGGTTTGAACCCAAACAGCAGCTGCTTCTCTTGATCAAGTTGTTCTTTTGAAGGCGAGGACAGCTGCTCATCAGCTTCATCAGAATACATCTCATGGAAAATGTACTGCAAAAAGCTGAAAGGGAAAAGGTTAGGAATAGGTTAAAAACATCGGCCCAAAAAAAAAAAAAAAAAAAAAAAAAAAAAAAAAAAAAAAAAAAAAACCCCCACACACACCACAGTGGTCTTCCAACACCACCACAGTGGTCTTCCAACACCACCACAATTCTTTTATTCCTCTTATACCACTATAGCTCACCATGTTGCTCAAACTTTATCCGTACAGGATTTAATGTAAAAAAAAATAATTTACACCCCCCTAAAACTAATCCAATTTTAATAGCATTATTGCAAATAAAAGCAATTACCTGGTCATCAGAATGTTGACAAAACCCCTATCAGTGTGAAGTTTGGGTGAGATGTTGTCCTTGATCCACTTGTAGATGGTCTGTGGTGCTGGGTCTGCTTTGATCTGCTTCAGCAGCTCCTTCTCCAGTTTCATGAGTGGGAACAGGAAGCTCAGGCCCTTTCCTTCCAAAATCTCCAACATACGGTCTTTGTTTTGGTCTATTTCTGTACATAAAGGATCATATCAATAACATAACAGGTTAAACACTACAGACTCATGTGAACACACACCACCGGAGAATTTACACAAGCATACATACCTGGCAGCATCTTCTGCATGTTGACCTTGCTCTGCTGGAATAGGTCAGTGAGCCACTCTTTATCCTTCAGCTTGGCTGTTTGCTGCAGACAAAGCAAGAAGAGAGGAAAGTGTACACCGTTCTCCAGTGGATGAGCCAAGTCTGCGATACTCATGAGGTCAGCAACGATAGCACGTGCAGCAACCTGAGCCAGATAGGACTTCACCAGGGGAATGTCACCCTCAAGCTTAGGACACTGGTCCAAAACAGTAAGGAATGCCTGTGGTAACACAGAAATAAGCAAATCAAGTTGAGGGCTTCAACATGAGGTGGAAGGAATGAGCAGATTTATATTACAGAAAAAAACGTAATAAAATCACACCTGCATGAAGTTCTCCCCGGTAATAAGGCCTTCAGTACGCAGTGTGTGGAACAGACTGCTAACGTGCTCTTTATCATCTGAACTGTCCAACGAGCATATAATCATCTTACTCAACATCTCTGGCAGGAAGTGTTTAGGTGCCCTCATCTCCCTCACACCGTTCACAGCATCGCTGATTTTCTTGTTGCTCAGATACTCTTTGATAATAGTCTCCTGAAAGACAACAAATAATAGTGTGAGGTCTTGGACAAAATCCAAAATGGATAAAAAAATAATAAAAATGAAATTACATTGTAGTACAGTTATCATGCAAACATTATTTTTTAATGACTGTACATTTGAAAGTGTTTGTTTTACCAGCAATTATGCAACAACTACAAAAGTTGTTAAATGTTAGATTATTAATGCGTCAAAATTAGACACATACAGTCATCTTGAGAAGTTCCTCTTTGGCAGGCGGTGGTTTCTTGCTCGCCTTCTGAGGTTTCTCCTGAATGGGAGGGGGATTTGTCTTTAGGCCAAGCTGTGGAGGATTAAAAAAAAAATTAAAGAGGGGAAAACAAATTCATAAAGAACCCTATTTAGTTGTGAAGATTTCTGGTGATTATGAGTAGACCAGCACCTGTCCTAGTGGAGGAGTGGATGTCCGTGGAGGCTGAGCGCTTGGAGGAATCATGTTGGGAATCTGTGGCTGGAGCTTTGGCACTTGGGATTTGCTTAGGAGAAATGACTGAGCTGGTCTCAGGCTAATCTGTATTGGCACCAAAGACAAAAAAAAAAAAAAAAAAAAAAAAAAAAAGGGATATATTTACCCTCAAGTAACTAACACTCTTTTGCATTCAATAATACCACTTCTTGCAGATATCTTGTACCTCATCAGCATTGAGCAGTCCTTTCTTGCCGAAACGTGATTGCGTGTCCTTGGACTGAGCCTGCTGCTGAGCCTGGTTCTGGAAAAGCATATTCTGCCCCTTTGGAAACAAAGTGACAACTCAAACATCATCATAAAAAAAAAAGCTTATAAAAAGAGACAAATCAGATTGTAGAATACCTGATTGGATTTCATGAAAGGCTTGTCAAACTGAGACTGAGGAGCAGGAGCCATGTGGCCACCATGACCGTTGAAGAGTGGGTTTGTGCGATGGCGCCCCATGGTGGGGGAATACCGGTCTTGAATCACCCCAGGTCCAGTTCCAATTCCACAGCCTGTGTTCAGACAGAACGAAACCAGAGGATATGGCATGGTAAATAATGTGCCATTGGTTCAAATGCATACTGTTTAGCTGTGTGTATGTGCTTAGCACCAGCCAGAGCACTTGCATGTTGGCATTCAATGTTGCAGGATTACTACAGATTAAAAGCCAACAAGAGACACACCTTTATATACACCTTACAGACAGTCAAAATTAGTTACTAGTTTCATCTAAACAGCAGTTTGGACTTAAACTGCATTTATATTAACACTTACAGCTTATTTACAGGGAATTGTATGCTGGACATTCCACATTCTAGTCCTAAAACATTAATAAAAATAAAAAAAAATGTTTAACTAAAAAAACTAATTAAAAAAGTGATTAAGATTTAAGAAAGGAAAAGGAGAAGAGGAAACACCCGATTTAGCTACTGTAACCTAAGCAAAAACTAACTAGCTTAGTTAACTACTCTTAAATATAAAAAATAACCAAATAGAGTAATTGCTTAGATTTGAGAAGAGTAAAGCACCATTTGTAGTATGGTGGTAATAAAACCATGTTATATTTTCCCTACAAGTCAACATCACAAATATTAATTTCATTACAAAGCACTTGTGTTATTGACATGGGGAAACAGTTTCAACAAACTGATATATATATATATATATATATATATATATATGAATAAAATTTAGAAAAATCCTCTTCCACCATGAGCTGACCTTACATTGCCATGGTAAAAAGAGAGCTGAACAAAACCCATCACTCAAAACTAGCCAAAGAGATCAAAAACCATATAAAACACTGGAAAGAACACAAAGGCTTAGAGTGTACCTGGCATCTGTCCAAACATATCAGCCAATCCACCAAGAATCTCCCTAGTCAGTCGTGCTTGCAAGAAAAGGGTATCTTGAAAGAAGTCAGTTCTCATTCCGGGAGTCATCGCTGGAATAAATACACCCAAATCCTGAAACAAATACAGAAAATGAGCACTGGTTCTTATAAACACAAACAAACCAATCAGAGATGTGTATAGGTGGGTGAACCTTTACTGCATCCTGACGAATCTGATTGATGGTCTTAGGTCCGTTATCAACAAAAGCTTTCCGGGGCACCCAGTTGTTCTCTCGCAACTCTGACGTGTCCTGCAGCAGGAAACGAATTCTTGCAGGCAAGTCCTTGTTGTTCATTATGGATCGCATGCGGCTAAAATACTGATTCATTAAAGACTGCGGAAAGAGGAAAAACATTATAAAGCCAAACCAAAACAGAAAAGCACCAAATAGTTTATACCACTTTTTTTATTTTACCTTGGCTTTGTCATGATCAAGTCTAGGCCCCACAGTCCTCATTATCTGACAAAGGCACTCCAAATCCTCCCCCATATCTTTAAGTTGTACTCTCTTCTTCTTTTCCAGGAGCTGAAAATGTGGCAGGCAAAATGTTTTAAGTTTATTACCAATACAAACTACTCACAATCTGCTAAACAATTCATCTGTAAACTTACAGTCTTGATGCACCTATGCAAGATCGACTCATGAATGAGGTCAAGCTTGCCAAGCTCCCCGATGAATTTGATGTTGCCCAGCATCTTGATCTTAGCAATGGCACGCTGCTCCTCCTCTTCTGAGGTAAGAGGGCCATCGCTTTTTTCATAAACTGAAAAAAAAAAAAGAAAAATTATATATATTTATATAAAAACAAACAATATTTATAACTTGGTTAAAAAAAAAAAAAAAAAAAAAAAACAAAACAAAACCCACAAGTGCCTTACTTTCAACGTTTCTGCTGCGGTTTTCAAATTCATCTTGAAGCTTTGTGATCAAAAGTCTCCTGAATGTCTGGAACAAGAGAGAACATGCATTAAATACAAAAACTCACAATTACAGACACTTAGAAATCTCCACAGACGAGAGGATGGGGGTTAAGTACTTACAGTGCTCTGCTTTTGTGATGACTGGATCTCAGATAATTGGTTATCAAAGTTTGGAGCATCCTCTGCCAGACGCAGACATAGCTGAGCATATAGTGAACTATACTTGGGCTCTTCAAGGGCTTTGTCTACAATCTGGACGAGAGAAAAAAAAAAAAAAAAAAAAAAAGAAGAAGAAAATTAGAAATGTTTTTTTTTCTTTCTTCTTCTTATTCATGATGAACAGAGACTCACCAGCAAGATGATTCCTTTGAGGACGAGCTTTGAATCCACGCCCACATTCAGAAGCTCAAGGCATAGCTTGTCAAACTTCTCAGGGGTCAGTTTATTAAGTATGCTGACAAAGAAAATAAGTTAAGTTGAGCTAACATACACACCATTTTTTTTTTTTTTTTAAACACACATGCACACAAAAATAAAAAACTTTGATACAATTTAGACAATGGACTTACCCTCTCACTTTTCTGAAGATTGCATCTTGGTGTTCTTTGTCATTTGAGGAGCTGACATCTCGTCTAGTGCTTCGTGAAGGAACCCATCTCTGAACGTTAAGCCCTGGGGTTTTCCCCAGGAACTCGCTGGCAAAGCAAACAAACAATATTATATTAAAGCCTATGCTTTTGGTTGCCACGTCTACAATGCAGTACCGTTAAATACTCGTTCTTTAAGTCAGGTGCTGTTGATTCCCTCTCTATAACAGTAGCACAAACTCAAATCATAGGTTTCTATAAATGCACTTATAAAACTAATTAGTGCTTTAAAACAGTTCGAGTTTCAAAACAGAAACTTTTAGTAACACAAGCAGATTAATTCTGTCTAACATCAATAGCTGTTATCTTTATGTCTGTAATAACTCATGCAAAAGCAGGAACTAAGAACGTGTTTGATGGTACAGCCTGGAAACCACAAAAGGTTTAAGAAATCACACTGCTTTATTTTAAGAATTAAAATTTTACATGTAAAACTATGGTAGAAGTGTGTGTGTGTGTGTGTGTGTGTGTGTGTATGTATGTATGTATGTATGTTAATTTCTTTTTCAGGGAACAGTTACACCCAGTCATCGCACCACATTCTCTCAAGACTGTTTTCCTAGAACCGCACAACCATGGAATGGGTGTTTTATTCCTTGTTATGTGGATCTCATTATGAAGTGATAAATACCTGTTACCGACAGTTGTGGGATGGTGCTGAGGTGTACTACGACCTCCTCCTCCCCCTCCCGAAGAAGCACTGCAAAACATCAACATTACGAACATAAAAAAAATAAAATGGCAGATTCGTATTACGATACACAAATCATTTTCACTTCCAAAGCTTGTTGGACAAATTGTACAAAAATAAAATGTTACCTGTAACGAGAAGCACCCCCCTCTGCAACCACACTCTCCACTTTGGCGGCTTGACAACGATGGACACTCAAAAAGAATAATGTTGAAAAGGGTGGGGTGGAGAAACACGATCTGGAAGAGAAATAAAAAGACAATTTTACTGATTGAAGTTTTCCCCCTTTTTCCTCACAAGCATGCAATCTATATAACGAGTTTAAGAATTCTTGTGTTATTATACTGAATGATTTTCAGACCCCTCCCCCCAAAAACACTTCTTAAATCGTAAATATGACTTTATAAAAAGAAGGAATTGTGTACATTTAGTTCCCAATGACTAATAATCGTTGTCCTTATGTGATCAGAAGGCGAGTTATAGTGTGTTTGATCTGATCTAGATTTATTACAAGGCCTCCCAGGTTAGGACAAAGACTTCTGCCCTGTCCCAGAACACATTTGGAAGGAACTAATAAGGTAAGAAACATATTCTTGACGCCAAAGACTCTGAAGAGAAATTGCTCATATGAGGTACTGGATGTTACGCAAAATTCCAATCTTTATAAAATATCACCAAACACAAACAAAAGGAATGAAAATGGCCGGCCTCCGATTAGCCAACTGCCCTTCTTACACAAAAACATGACAACAGGATGTTGCATTTCTGACGGACTTTTTATTTTTAAAAGAAAATTGTCGACAGAATAATTAGTTTTTTAAAACAGATTTTAATCAGATAAACATGTAATTTTTTTCTGATAAACTGTTAAGCGAGAGTGAGCTAGCATACAGCAAAGCAGGAGGCTAAAGCTAGCCGCCATTTTCTTATTTAGCAATCATAAAGGAATAAAATGTATAACTGTATTCGAGGACAAGTCACGGATTCGTCTGATCACCTCGAATAAAAATGATACTGCGAGAATGATAAGCGAAGATTTGTTCAATAAATAATATATATCCGGCTTTTTTTGTTCGGGCGAAGAGACCAAGATACATTACAGGCCATTTCCCAACGCAAGCGCGCGTGCGCCCAACGAGCTAACGACATTTTAAAACAAAATAAACCGCTTACCTTTTCTAAAAGACCTTCAGCTTCGTCGTGGTTTTATTTTCAAAGGGGAGAAAAAAAAGACAGAAGCGAAAAGGGAAGGAGTTGTTGTTAGTTTTTTCCCTTTTTTTTTTTTTTTTTTAACGTTAGCTAGTTATCGTTATCACGGCGGAAACCACAATGCGCCCCTGAGCTAAGCTAGGCTACCGCTAATGCTAAAGTTTAAAGGTAATTTAAATGCTAATGCTAACTTCACCGGTAAGGAGGACACCGTGTACCGTCTGAGGCCTGACGTCAGCATCAGGCGCAATTTTATTCGTCAGACCAACCGAAAGTGCTGGCGCATGCGTCATCATCAAGCTTGTTTTCGGAGGCACGGGGGGCGGGGCTTCCTAATACGATTATAACGAGGCTTTCAGAGATTGTGATTTTTTTTTTAAACAGTGTAGACCAGATCCTCAAATCTCACACACGGGGGCTCAAATATTTAAATATTTATTAGATGAGACTGTTTCTTTTCAGTTTTCGATTTTATTTATATATATATATATATATATATATATATTTAATTTTAATATTGCGGCTTTTCTTTGTAGGTTTAGCAAACCAAAAAATGTGGAAATCTTTCCAACACACTGAATTCAATGCAATCTTATATCAAGATCACCAGATGGCACCAAAGATCATTCATTTATCTTCAGTAAGCTCTTTCTCCTGGTCAGTGCTGTAAAACTGGGAGTGTAGCTGGAAATGCAGTCTGAATGAATGGGGGATTCCTGATCAGACCTACCAGGCACAGGCACAGGAGCCCAAGGACTTGTAACTTCATTAGAGGGACAATTAAGTTCCCAATGTCAAAGGGTCAAAAGTCTCCATGAAAAACGAAATAAATAGTCTGCACATTAGCTTTGAAGATGTTACAAAAAGCATTATCATTATTATTATTTTTTGGCCTGTCAGTAACAGTAAATGGAAGCAGTTTTTCTTGCTCTTGTTCATAATAAAAAATGAGCTGAGGACTAGAATAAATTAAAAGACAGGCTCTTTTGTGAGTCTGTGCCCAGGGGCCCATTGTCACGTAATCCAGTCCATTTCCCACAATGTTTTCGATAGTCAGGACCCGATGAGGCATTTGTAAAAAAAAAACTCATAAAAAACAGGGAGAGTATTTAAAACTCTACACTGACAGTAACCTGAGCTCAGGATTGAGCTACAAACAAGGTAAATGCAATAATTTTAACAGAAAAGCCACATTGCTGTTTCCTCATCAAGTGTGAATTTAATAAAAAATCTGATGAAATTGTTTCGCTGGATCATCACTGAAAAATAAACACACTCTGTTCTGGTTCAGTGATTTCACAATTGCCATGCTGTTGAGGGAGGGAGCACTTTTTACTTCTAAACCCGCACTCTGTTTCGACATCAGTTTCCTGGAATCTTTTTTTTTTTTTATATCTTAAATCACGTCATCACTTGTTTTGCACGCAGCCCGGTCTTGTCTCTGTGGCCTATGGCTTCTTGAAAAGCACATGTTGTCTCATCAAAAGGAAAACATCACATTCCCATTTGTCCAAAAGCTTAAAAATATCTCCACTTTTTTTTTTTTAAGAACTAATGTATATTAAGCAAAATTCACATAGCAGTTTCATTGAAACTTCAATTCAATTCATTTTTATTCGTATAGCGCTTTTAACAATGAACCTTGTTTTAAAGCAGCTTTACACAGATAATGTGGTGATTAAAAGTGAACAAGCCGGTGGCGACTGTTGCAAGAAAAAACTCCCCGAGTTTGTCCTCCCCGAGGACAAACTCATTGTCTTAACAGGAAAACAGAACAAGTGTACCTCATTTTCATTTATTTAATAAGTGTATCTTTGCCTCTTGCTTGGGTATGTAATTATGGCTTAGAACAGTGGAACAAAAGCTGTGATATACATTTTTTTTTAAATTAAATTAGCGATCAAATCTAAATTAAAAAAAAAAAAAAAAAAAAAAAAAAAAAAATATATATATATATATATATATATATATATATATATATATATATATATATATATATATGGATTTCAGATTTGAACAGGACTATAACTTAGTGCTTTAGTAAAGGCACATATAAATAAACACGGGAAAAAATGGTGATCATAAACAAAAACTGATTTAATGAAGCAAATGCGCCATAACTTTGGCAAGACATTGCTACCAGGTAAAGACACATAAGGGTATAAATATTATAAATAGACAAACTAATCAAGGAACTCAGAAAACCTGGACACAACTGAGAAAACCTGATTAAAATCAAGGCACATGAAATCAATGTAAACACACAGAGAGAAATAGGAACAACACTCATTATGCCAAGAGGCATAAACCGCGATAGCAGTTGCAATAAACCAAGATACATTTTAGACAGTGTTAGTATCAACTATAACTCATATAAATGTTGTGTGCCTAATAAGAGTAATCCATATCAACATTCAGGTAGATCTAGAAGTTATTCAGTCAGATCTTGGTGACTGACTATAAATGTTTGTTTATTATTATTATTTAAAAATAACTCCATTGAGTACAATAATTATACATGTAGTTAATCTGGAACCCGGGTTTGCCCAACTGTTATTACTAAGAGATGTGAATAATGTGAAAACATTAATGTCATTACATCGTAATTGTGTATAATTATTTCCTCATGGATTAGAAATATTATCTGTAATTATCTGTTATTGTAATTCTTTTTATCTGCTGCTTTCTAAAGTAAAATCTGTAATATTGTTATTTCACCTGAACATGTCATTTCATTGCTTTATTTAGTGCTCTGTTTCTTAATCTGTGCATACATAATGTACCAGAGCTCTAATGACAGATGACATGACAGATTATTGGTATTTATTCAGATAAAAACATTCGATAATTACGATTACATTACGATTGAAGCTGGTGAGGTTTTGCACATAGCCCAGAATGGATTTTATTATCAAGCTGCAAAAAGAAATTTCAAATATATTCTTCTAAACTTTCTTGCATGATGTTAGAGAAATATGAAACAAGTATTCCACAATATTGACTGCACACTGGATATTTGGTGTATACGAGTGTAAATGTGTAAAAGCTGCATATGGAAATGACTTAAAACAAAATAATGAAATAAATGAATCAGTAAATTCATACATAATTAACTGATTCATTTATTTCATTATTTTGTTGTAAGTCATTTCCATATGCAGCTTTTACAAATTTACACTCGTATACACCAAATATCTCCGAGAGTGAAAGGGAAAGTTTATAGGACTGTGGTGAGACCTGCGATGTTGTGTGGTTTAGAAACAGTGTATGTATGTGTATTTGTCACATACACATACTCTGTATGTATGTGTATGTGACAAATAAAATTTTATTTGATTTTATTTGATTTGATGAACAAAATCTTTGGATTTTTCACATTTTATTGGGTTTTGGTGAAAGTCCAAAAAAAAAAAAAAATTCATATGAGTATAAAATAGAATAGAGTAGAATAGAATAGAACCTTGAGGTATGATGATAACAGCTTTGACATTAAAAGCAGGTTGAGCCCCAGGATTCATGTTCATGCCATGTAGATTTATGGGGATGTTTGATCCCAGGTACTCATCACACACACACACACACACACACACACACACACACACACACACACAC
>JAAIIK010000019.1:6740169-6755677 GCA_014706435.1 Silurus glanis | reverse complement strand
ATATATATATATATATATATATATATATATATTCCAAATTTGACAAATGTTACTGTGACAAGTATGGCAGTTTATCACAGTTCCATGTTTCTAAAATAAACACTTGTTTCTCTACTTACCTAAGAGCTTGAGGACTTCTTTAAAAAAATCATTGTTCTTTTAAAGAAGTTATCTTGCTCAAGTCTTACATAATGCCTTATATATCTGTCTCATCTGTTCTGTCAGCTTTGTCTCCTTTCTGAACTAGTTCACTGTCCTTCTGTTTGTTCCCAACAGTCCATCTGTCCTGTTCTTCTGTGTGCTCTAATAATTTAACCCTTGCACTGAGTTTCTGTCCATTTGTAGTGTTTGAAGTAAATGGAAAACTGTGAAAACTACCCATAAAGCAAGCTTAAAGGCAAAACGCAGTGAGAGCCTGAAAAGAGAACATGGTGTGGAAGAACAGTGAGAATGTGAAAGCATTGATGGAACTGTGTGAGGATATGAATAGAAAAAAAAAATTGTTAAAAAGAACATGGTCAAAGATATTATATGTAGTGTGTTATTAGAGAGGGGAATGTAAGTCTAAGGGTTTAGTGGTGTTCTGAATACTCTGAAAGTTTCTGCTGTTAATCTGTGAGAAACATACTTAAAAGCAAATTGGCAGCATGCATCATTGTGCAAATACGCAAAGGTTGTTGACGTGCTTGTGGTTTGAGTGCATAATAAATAAATGCAGACATTAATGTTGGCCACTCTCTGAGTCTCAAAAGCCAGTTAATTAACCACCTTCCATATCAAGTGTTTCAACCACCGTGAATATGTACATCTTAACACTGCAGTATGCCGGGTCAATTACCGTCATTTGTACTTCATAATTGTTGCATTTATTACCATTTCCAGCAGGATAATGCAAGAACATTCCAGCTTTTCCTCTCTGTCTGGTCTAATTCAGCCTGACCTTAAATGCTAAGCCAAAACCAAACTACAAATACAAAACAGAACACCAGTCTCTAACCTTACCTAAACCACAAACCCAAATTAAAACTCTAAAACCCTAACTCAAACCCAAGCCTAACCACCATATCTAACCAAAACTCCAAACTCAAACCTATTCTCCCCATACATTTACCCCCAAAACTAAACCCAACACAAACCCAAACTCAACTCCCCACCCCAAACTATAACCACGAACACAAAGACCAAACTATCTGCAAACACCAAAAACTAAATCCAAATTAAGGATATGATTTAAAAAAGACACTAATACAGCTTAAGGATCCAACACACACGCATATTCACAAAGTTACTGACATGTTTTTAAGAAAAATGTGATTGGGAGAACCAATTACAGACCATGAGAAACTACATTCGGAGCTACTGAGCTAAGGCTCTATCTGGGGACCCTGGAGCAGTGTGGTGACAACCTTACTCTCTGTGCTGCTGTGGTTAAAGCATATGAAAGAAAATCCATTTGGTCTTGTGACTGTCTATTAATTTTATTTACAAATTATTGGCAGACCATATGGAATATGAATGAATATGAGCAGATGGTGCTGATAACTGAGTGTAATTAATTAAACCAAGCATTTTGTACCAAATGCATTTTTTTAATGTCACTATTTTTCTTTTAGGCTTATACAGTTTCACAGAGATCAATCTATAAGATGTACTTAATGGTCTCATTTTATTGATTATACATGCAATAAAGATAAGAGTGACTCCCCTTTATTATCTGTCTCTTGAGAGGGTTTACTTTACTGTGAGATGTACAGCTTTAAATTCAGTTTTTTTAAGCCTCACAGTCTTTCAGAACTTCCTTAATGTGATAAAATACACTTTTCTAGAGCATACTCAGTGACATGTCATTATAAGGGATTATATTTGCATCGTAAAGGTGATGCATCTTTATTTGTAGCTGTGCAGCACATAACAGCTTACACGTGTAAGCATTACTTAAGGCATGTAACTGATGATTGATCACCTCAGGGAATCTGAGCTGTTTTTATTCCGTCGTCCATCATCTCATGGCCGCTGTCATTGTACAACATTTTCACCCGAATATGTGTGCAATACAGTGTGTTATAGGAAGGGCTGGTGAAATGAGCACATTGATAGATCACCGCCACTGTTATGCCTTTGGAATAACATGGCAGCATGACAAATCCAGAGAGCTGTAATATTCAGCCTCATTGCACTGACTGCTGGAGTGATCACATCTTTGAGAGGAGTGTTTACTTTTCTACTATCTTTCCCAAGCTGATACTAATGAGTCTGGTAAACATGTCAGCTTCTTAGGATAAGCTTTATTTAGCCAGTAAGTTTTTGCTTAGTGTGCATCACTATTCAGTAATGAGTCTAGTAGGATTAACTAATGATTGCATTGTGCAAAGTGTTTTTTCCATTTACATTACAGCAATTTCCCTACAATTACAATTTAGTTTTATTGAATAATGAAAGGTTATTATGCCAAGTTACATTCATTACATTCACAAAAAGAATCCTGTGTTCCTGTCATCACTTGTGTTATAACTTGTTTTATATGTTTAAAGCACAGAAATGTACACTATATTGCCAAAAGCTTGTGGATACCTGACCTTTCCTGCGTGTGTGCTTCTTCTCCAAACTGTTACTACAAAGCTGGAGGCACACAATTGTATAGGATGTCTTTGGGTGTGGTGTATTAAACAATTGTATTCACTTGAACTTGGAAACCCAAACTTGTTCCAGCATGCCAATGCCACTGTGGACAAAGTGAGCTCCATGAAGATATGGTTTACATGGTTTGGAGAGGAAGATCTTGGGTGAGCTTGCTATAGAGCTCTGATTTCATCCCTACTGAACACCTCTGGGATAAATTGGAATACTGACTGCACCCCAGGTCTCCTCATCCTACATTAGTACCTGACTTTACTAACACCCTTGTGGCTGATGAACACAAATCTCGACACGCACAATCCAAAATCTAGTGGAACATCTACCCAGAAAAATGGAGGGAATGATAAGAGCAAATTGGGACTAATGTGGAATGCGATGCTTAAACAAAAAGCACATAGTATACTTGTGGCAATAGAGTGTATATACCTACATATATATATGTAATTTTCATGCTGGACAAAAATTCTCGAATTTGGATTGTAATGTGCAACCCAAACAAAATGCACTTTTTTCACAGTGTAGTGCGCCAATTCTGCTTGCTTTACTTCTGTTTCTGTTTTTTTCCACCACAATGATACATTTATTAGCAAACTATGCAACTACTAATTTCAATACAAGCTAATATTTTCCCTTCTGAGATGTTGCTTTAATTTACTAATCCACATTAATTTAATATAAAATTTTATTGACACAGTGCTGTGAACTAATGCTGAGGCAGCATAAAGAAAGAGAAAATAACATGCTTTAAAGTGAAAAGAGGCAACACATGCAACATTAAAATACCTGAGAGAGGCTGGCAATTTGGTTGCAGTTTTGATGACAGATCAGTTTGTGGCTGCAATTTGAATTACAAATGCTGTTAAAGTAAACAATTAAACAGAATCAGTAAAGACAACAACTTTAGGTTTGTTTACTTCTATGAACCCGGAAACTCTGGCTGTTTCTGTGATGCAGCATTTTGCGATCATTACGGCCATTTTCACAAACTGCCCTGATCCAAATTTAAAACTCACAGAAGAATTTGCCTTTTTACTTTAATGTGTTTTATCGACTCTTATATCACCGCTGAGTGCATTTTTTTTTTCATTAGTTGGTTTTGTCTGGGCTGGTGCATTTTTGTAGAGCAAACACATTCCCAGAGGGTCTTACAATAGCAATGGAGAGGAATTTAGAGCATTAGGTTTAATTAGGACAAGCACATGCTAAAGTCCATATTAGACTCAATGACACCAGTAAATGTAATAAAATAAATTTTTTTTATTTATTTATTTTTTCCCCAAGGATTTTGCATGATGGTGATACTTTAAATAGTTTTAGTTACTTGTCCAAAGCAGTTTTGGTCATATACATAATGCAGCATTATAGAAACCAAAAGCGAGTGCACTCCTTCTTGTAATTCCAGCCTCCTGTCAGATCAGATCAGCAAGAGTTGTGAAAAGTGGATATCTGTTCTGGCTCTGCACATCTCAGTGTATAATAGGTCATGAATATGGATGACAGCATGGTCCCCGAATTCCCCAACCCCACCCACTTACTCTAGAAAAGCAAGTTTAATATTTTACTTAATTTTCTGAGGGGCTCAGAGTGTCACAGTGGGTTACGCTAGGGTGAGAAAGATTGCTAATGGGAAAGAGGCTAGGGCATGGTGTTGTATAGAAGATACTGATGTGTGATCTTCTCGTCATGTTGTGTAAAGCTGATAGAAATGTCCTGAACCTGTTTGGCCTTGTCGATAATTGCCGTCATGCATATTTAAAGTAAAGAATGATTTAACTGTTGGTGCTGACTAAATTCATATTTGTGTCTCCTTCTATGACTGTGTCACATTAAGCAGAGATTATATTTATATTAGTACTTTTTAGGGTATTATATGATTATAGATTTTCAAATTATTAAAAATGCACAAGCGTAGAACACCTGCTGTCAGACATGGCTCTGCTGAAATCATGATTCTGCAACTGAGTGCGAACAGCATGAAAACCTATGTCCATCAGCAGATTCATCCTCATGACCAATTTTCCTTAGCTGGAGTGTGCAATATCTGCAGCAACAGCTGGGAGGATTTTCTGCAATGTTCAACTTGAGAATGAACAGAATAAATACTTCAATTCTTGGATGAGGAAAAACCTATTTTATAAAACAATTAGAGATTAGACACAAGCTAACTCTAGCTAATAGCTTGATAGATATTTAGCCACTATCTTTTGTATTTCGACTGTATAATAATTTCCTATTATCATTTAATGTCCATTTCTCTTTGTCTGCTTTTTTTTCTTTTTGTTTCCTTTTTTCAACCCCAGATAGATGAACACATTATAATCACTACTTCTTTGTGATCCTCTGAAGTTAATGACATTGGTTACTTGCTTTGGGCCCCTGCAAATATCAGATACAAAAGTCAAGTCAAGTCAAGACAAGTCAAGTCAAGAGGCTTTTATTGTCATTTTTGCTATACACAGTGGTACACAGTACACAGTAAAAACGAAACAACGTTTCTCCGGAACCCTGGTGCTACACTAAACAACAAAACAACAGCAGCATAGAGCTACAACACAAACATAAAGTGCATCGAGTGCAACCTGGTGCAAACAGTGCAAACAAAAAACAGTACAGACAGACATTGCAGACAGACAACACAAGACAAGACAAAAGACAAAAAAAACCAAGTATAGCGCCGACTAGTAAACCTGCTGTATACTTGATTATACAGTACTTTGTAAGGAGAAATGTAAAAAACTATACCCAGGAGAGAAATACAAACAGAACAGAACAATGTAGTGCAAAAAAACAGCAGCAAGGAGGTGCAAAGACAGCATGTAAACATTCTACTGTAGTACAAGGTGCGAGTATAAATAATAATAAATAGATAAGTGGTGGTGGAGTGGATCGAAATGAGTGATGATTGTGTTTAGTCCAGGTTGTACAGTTCAGTAACACACATTTGAGTGAGTGTGTGTGTGACTGAGTGAGTGTGTGTGAGTTCTGTTTCAGTTCTGTGTATTAAGAAGCCTGATGGCTTGTGGAAAGAAACTGTTGCACAGTCTTGTTGTTGCGGCCCGAATGCTTCGGAACCGTTTTCCTGATGGTAGGAGTGTGAAAAGTGTGTGTGACGGGTGTGTGTGATCGTCCACAATGCTGTGTGCTTTGCGGATGCAGCGTGTGGTGTAAATGTCCATGATAGAGGGGAGAGAGATTCCGATGATCTTCTCAGCTGTCCTCACTATCCTCTGTAGGGTCTTGCGATCCGAGACGGTGCAATTCCCAAACCAGGCAGTGATGCAGCTGCTCAGGATGCTCTCAATGGTCCCTCTGTAGAACATGGTCAGGATGGGGGGAGGGAGGTGGGCTTTCCTCAGCCTTCTCAGGAAGTAGAGACGCTGCTGGGCTTTCTTGGTGATGGAGCTGGTGTTAAGTGACCAGGTGAGGTTGTCTGCCAGATGAACACCAAGGAATTTGGTGCTCTTCACGATCTCCACAGAGGATCCATCAATAATCAGTGGAGATTGGTCGCTCTGTGCTCGCCTGAAGTCCACAACCATCTCTTTCGTTTTGTCCACATTCAGAGACAGGTTGTTTGCTCCACACCAGGCAGTTAACCGTTGCACCTCTTCTCTATATGCTGACTCGTCGTTCTTGCTGATTAGACCCACCACGGTCGTGTCATCAGCGAACTTGATGATGTGGTTCGAGCTGTGCGTTGCTACACAGTCGTGAGTCAGCAGAGTGAACAGCAGTGGGCTGAGCACACAGCCCTGGGGGGCCCCAGTGCTCAGTGTGGTGGTGCTGGAGATGCTGTTCCCGATCCTGACTGACTGAGGTCTCTCAGTCAGGAAGTCCAGGATCCAGTAGTTTCCTATTACTTCCTAATTATTAATAAGTAATTATTTCCTATTACTTAGGAAAACCTCTTTCCTAAGTAATAATTAATTTTCCTGTCCCACTGGGTGCCCCTAAGGGACTGTTTATACAGTGTTTAGGCAAAAAAAAAATCTTTAGTAGGTTTGAAACATGAGACTAGCCAAAGTCACCAGCTCTAAAGTAGCTAAGAGAAATGTAATTGTGATGTGCATCCCGTGGCTCAAAATGTGCTCTTTGGAAGATTGTGACAGAATTCACTGTAATGAAGCAGAATTACACTGCTTTCTTTTTGCCACACTATTTTTTTTAGGATTTGAATGAATTTATTGGTTAACTAGCCTATACCTAAGCCCCAATTCCTATACAAGCTAAATTACCTATAATATTTTCCTGTCATACACTTTTTTTTTACCCAGTGTAGCAACAATGCTGAAGCAGCATTAAAAAAAAGCACAAAGTGCTTTGATTTAAAAAGAAACAGCACAAATAATATTAAAATACCTGAGAGATGCCACCGGTATGGTTGCAGCTTTACGAGGATGACAGATCAATCAGTCAGCGGATGTAAAACAATGCGGCAGCTCTACACCACTGTGTGCACAAAACCTCAATGGGTTTCCAGTAATGCCTTCTATAAACACTCTCATCGAGTTTGGGGATCATTGCTATGCAAAGTGTTCCTTTGAGGACAGCAAATGAAACAAAAACCCATTTTGCCCTTGAAACAGCCTCAGCTCCGGATTGATTGATAACCTGTTTGCGCATGACCTCTGTGCTGAAGCAGGAGCACAGAAACCTGAATATTTAATGAGCATGAGTATGTTTAGATGATGCAAAGACATATTTAACATTTTCTTTTCCCACCTGTGATGTTAGTAAAGAAAGCAGGCAGGAGCTCATGGGAATGCTGGCTTTAGATTGGGCTTCATGATGGTTTGTCTGAGAGGCTCCCGAGGGCTTCACGGCTAACTTCAATTCGCAGTTGTAAATGAGTATCCAATCAAGAGCTTCATGTTGGTCTTGTTTTTGCTTATGCCAGCTTACAGAGGTGTAATTCTCCTGCAGATTTGTGTCTACACAAAGTGGATTACAAGGGTGAGGCTTTCGTGAAGAGACCCAAGTCCCTCGCCGGCTGTATTCAAGGTCGAACAGCTCCTGATTATTTGGACATTCATGCCACCACATAAACAAATTTGAATAACACAAATACAAAAAGCTATTGAATGTATTATGTATTCAGATTTGCATTTATTCCCTTGGGAACACGCTTCTATCAAATCGAAGCTGAGCAGTGGAGGATTAAGGGACTTGGCTCTGGAAGCCAACAATGAGAGTTTATCAGTATTGGGATTTGGAATATCATGTTGTTACTGCATGTCCGTAGTCACTAAACCAACGCTGCCCTCGATGCAAATGCATCCAATACGTTTACAATTTAATACTCCACATTAAATGGCACTATTTCGTAAAACGATGTTACATACTAGAGGTTGTGCAAGCTAGTCCAGGTAGACATCACACTGGTATAAAAAAAAACAATAAACACTTTATAGTTAAAGTACACAAAGAGACTTGAAGCTAAGTTCTGTCAAATCTATGTTTGTTTTTGTGTTAACTTCCTGGGAACCCACATTCTCATATGATCATGCTGCAATGTTGTGTTGCTGGTGGATCAAAAAAGGACAAATTCAAAACTCGTGGAGACTTGTCTCTTGATCCTCTTCTATAAGGCCATGCTACGATGGCATTGTGGGGGCCAATAAATCATGACTCATGCTGATGACAAAATCCAAAAGCTACAACCTTGACATTAATAAAAGATCTTTTACTTTTGACTGAACTGTACTCTGACATTGTGCATGTCGGCTGAAAAGCAGCTGAACTCCATTCCGTGGTCTGAAGCTATAGAAAATATTAGAAACATTTTTGAAAAAGTGATATTGAAGTAATTCACATCTTTAAGAGGGGATGCACAAATTTCAATGGAATTGATATCTTTTGTAAAATGGAATGAAAAAGTCAAGGATGGACAGAAATTCTGATATTTTACAAAGTATTTGAAAAAGATATTTGTAAGACTGACCCATCGGATTTAAGAAATGACAACCTAAAACTATTGAACATCAAAAGTACCTTTAAAGATGTCTTTATTTTTATTTTGACAAGGATTCCCATAGTGTATCGCACTATGCTGTTTCACATTTACAAAGACTATTCTAATTGGGCATTGTGCGCAAATTTGGTGAAAACTCTCTATGCCATTATCACAAAACCATTTCTCATTCCTGCTGTAGTCCACCATTTTCCACACACACTTGTCCTTTTTAGCACTCATCAGCAGCAGAGTGGTTGTAAACGTGATAGCACTTAACAGAATCCACCATTTGCAGATTCCGATACAGTCTAACATTTTCTGGTTTTAGCCATCATCCTTGTTTCCCTTCAATCTCCATTCTATAACACAGTTTTAAGATGGCTACAAATCCCATCATTTACATTAACTAAAAAATGACACATTATACTTTTTAATCAAACGGTTAAATGTTAAAAAATCTTTGACTAGTCAAAAATCGATGCAAGAACAGGTGACAGGTGACATCAGTTATATACTAAGATCTCAACACTCAAGAGTTGGCAAGACTTTGTAATAAATGTTAGTTCGATTTTATTGATAGTCTGTGTAAACAGGAAGTGCATGTCAAATAGTACACAATTTAAACAAAAAAGTTTATTATTCTAATTATTATTACACTTACAATAGATTATGTGGAGCATTTTCATGCGGTTTCTTAAAAAAGTTGCACGTTAAAACACACTTAAACTACTTAAACCAAAACGGCTCTGCTGCCAGAGCTGCTGAGAATGAATCAACACCTAACCAATCAGATTCAAGAATCGAACCATGTTGTGGTAAAAATCTATACTGTAAATCTACATTACAAATGCACTTGACATTTTTGTACCTACACTGTGCAACAGTTTAGTCAGTTATACTTTCCCACCTGAGATGTGACATTTTCTCCCACCGTTTCAAAATGAAGTGTGCTTTATATGTCTGTGCTGTGATGGATGTGCGAATGATGCTGTCCTGTAAGCCTTGTCTGTTTGCTGAATAGCAAATAAAAACCTCACATATACAGTGCCTGTTATAACACAGCAAGAGTTAAAGAACTGGCATTTGTTATTTGGCCAAATGTATCGAGCTGCGGTGTATACAATTTAACAGGATTCATGCAAAGAAAAGAATGCTATCTAAAATAACCTCTACCTCTTTTTAGAAGCACAGTATAGTGAGGAGTATTTAAAAACATAATAGATCTCACTGCTGAAAGGACATGCTGTTATCCTCCAAGCAGCTCAAATAATTCATGAGAATTCACAGTCCATGTTTTCTACCCTACAACCACAAAGAAAGGACCGCATGTTTAAATTACTCAAGATTACTCCAAATGCCAGTAAGCGTAAGGTTGGACCAAGCTCTGTAACAGGCTATTCAGTTGAAAAGACAAAATAGTAAGAAAATCGTTTAATATAAACTCAAACACACACCGAGCATCATTCAACGGTGTGAGGAGCATCATTAAAAGTGTTGCTGCCTTTTTTCTGAGTGACTGTCACTTGTTCCAGCTCCCCCACTGTTCTCCTTTGCTTTTTTATAATGAGATAAGGAGAGAGAGAGAGAGAGAGAGAGAGAGAGAGAGAGAGAGAGAGAGAGAAAGTCAAATAAAGACAAAGAGAGATAGACAGAGGCAGATTTGGGAGAGACAGACAAAGATAGAGAGGGAGACAGAGATAGATAGACAGAGAGAGAGAGAGAGACAAAAAAGACAGAGAGAGTGACAGATGGACAGAGATGTGCTTTGGTGCACAATGAAGACAGTGAGTGCAGTGTTGAGTCTTTTCCAATATTTATTGTGAAGAAATTGTATTTGAATTTTAACGTAGTCTGTCTAAATATTTGTTCCTGATTGGCTAAAAGGTGCAAGTTTAAACTGTCAAATACATAGGCTTAATCACCATTCTAAAGTGAATGTACTGCTTTATAAACAACTGTATCTATAATAACAGACGGTTAGTTCCATAAAGAGTGAGATAGCTATTGTAAATATTTCCTAATGATCTTACTGAGCACAAAATGGATGTTTTTTTAATATATGGTGAATATGGAAACTTTAATAAATGGCCTGAGGTACAAGATGAAAAACTGGAGAGAAAAACATTACAGTGACAAATATAACAATAAACAGCATGATGAGTTAACACCAACAGCTTTATTATTAGACGAACTTGACACAGACACTCTCTCTCTCTCTAATAACTATGTACTAAAATGTATTCAAATAAATGTAATCTTATATTCTTATTTGCTAGATAGTAATTCGCCACCATGCCATGCACTGAAATCAGGTTACGACAGCTTGCTATGGATCCCTTGCTCATAATGCAACACTGAAATCCTAAATTCTAACATGGTATTAGTTAATTATCTATATATAGCAGTAGCTCTGACATGCTTTTAATTAAAGCAATCACTAATCCATTCCGTTTAATATGACTGTTGAACCTAAGCTTATTTTTGTTTATCATTTTATTGAATTTCTCCTTTTTAAAGTCATACCAAAAGTATATTAAGCTGACCATCACTGTGGTTCTTCCCCCAAACTGTTTGATACAAAGTTATTGGGCAATAGAAACATTAATATCATGAGTAGATCCCTATCTATAATCGCAATAATAAAAACTATTAAAATAATAGTAAGTAATGGAAAAACTACAACAACAATAATGATGGGCTAGGCTAATGGGTAGGCTAGGCTAGGCTAATAAAGGCTTATACAGTGAAAATGTATTGCAGTATTGCTACAAAAACAAATTAAATAAAGCCTGGGACTGAAATAGAATAATTAAAAGAGAAAAATAAAATGTGAAAGCAACACTAAGAAAGAAAATGGAACAGACAATAAAAGAACAGATTCAAAACATGAGTGAGAGTGTGGTCTGGTGATCTGGATAAAAATGAAACAAACATGTTCCAATATGACAACGCCCCATGCACACAGTGGTTTATAAAGACATGGTTTGCCAACATTAGAGTGGAAGAATTCAAGTGCAGTCCTTAACTGAACATGTTTCTTATTGAATTGGAACATTAATTAATGAATGTAAAAGTAAAATGGATCTAAATCTGGAATGAGATGGTATAACTGGTGTATGTTACAAGAGAGTTGGCAGGTGTGAAATTTTACAGAAAATGTTGAAAAAAGAAACATATTACAGATAAATAGTTTAAATTTTTAATTTTGAAGAAGCAGACAAAAAATGCATTATGTGGATAGCCAACAGTCAACCGTCTATACAACAAATGTCGAAACTGTGTAATTTAATTCCAATAACAGTATAATTTTAATGGAGATTCAAACGTATAGCTTAATTAAAAATCACGTGTTGCATGTCAAAGTGCCTGCTAAATGAATGTAAATGTAAATGTAAATGTTGGCGAACACACTAAAAGAGTTTTTACACTACCGCCATTCAGGATCAGGACAGCCCTTTGCAGATGTATGAAACTCTGATCCCAACATCAGATTGACGTTCGAATGAAGGATATGTGTGTACAGAAGAGCAAGGCCCGGCCCAAGCCCATCTGCTAGGCAGCTATTTATCAGTGGCTGACAGCACTGTGTGTTTCTGTGTGTTTGTGTGTATGTGTGTATGCATGTGTGTGTGTGTGTGTGTGTGTGTGTGTGTGTGTGTGTGTGTGTGTAATGAGAGTAATGGGCACTGTCCTTCCTTTACCTTTCTCACTGGTTTATCTTCTGAAGGCCACCTACAGCCATATCAGCAACCACAAAATGGTACCTGAGTGCTGTAGTGACAGCTATATTACAAACACATGTATGCTTGTACTCACAGACAGACAGACAGACACACACACACACTTAGAAGGTTTGCTAATAATGTATCAAAAATATGGTTTTGCTTATATTTTATATTATATTTTGTTAATGTAAATATAATTTGCTTGTAATATTTTAAAATAACGTTTAAGATTTAATAGCGTAAGGTTAGTTTTTAATATTTAGTATTTATACAGGATATAGTTTGGTAAAGCATTTTCTTTAAAAAAAGAAACAAGTTTCAGGGAATATACTACTCAGGCCTCATGAATGGCCCCAAGATCTCAAATGTCTCCCTCAAGTGCTGCATTAAAGCTCTTTGTTGAAATTATTGCCCAGCTACTCATAAGTACTTATTTAAAGTAAGTATTATTTAAATATGTGATTGTATATATTGTCCACTAAATGACGCTGTCAGGGGGAATAAAGACTGACAACAAGCACACCTGCACCTTTGGCTGTCAGAAATGTGTGCTGGAATGTAGTGAAAGGGACGAGTAAGTGGTTCTACTTCAGTCATCACATTCTGTGGTCTGATTCTTTGCGTGATGAAGCAGGTGGTCCCTCGTGGGTCCGGATATGGAGGCTGCAGCTGGTCTCTGAGCTGAAGTGGAGCTGCTGCTTTAGTATCAATGACACAGACTCCTGATTACAAGTGACTTTCTTTATAGTTTCTGCATTCTGCTTGTTTCCTGTCCTGCATCACGTCTTCCATCTCCTCCTGTTTTCACCCAGCAGCTCAGGCACAGACACAATTAACCCTCAGGACTGGACTCACCTCCTCCATAAGGTAGACTCGTTTTCCTTCCTGTATGTTACGCAAGCTCTAAATGGAGTGCAGATGGTCAGGCCTTTTTTTACGCCAATGCCTCCTTTTTCTGAGCCGTTGCTCAGCTCTGTGTGCCAGTGTGCAGCCATCTGGGGTGATAGAATGTTTTTCTCTCTCATCGGCTGTAAAGTTCTTTTCAGTGCACAAAACAAATAAATATACGCTTTGCTAATCACAGATTAATGAGTGTCCAGTTTAACAGCTAATTTGAATTTAAATGCATTTGTAGTTTTCTGAAAAATTATAGTTCAGTTCATATTTTAGCTATATGTTTATGTGTAGTCCAGATATAGTAAATGGAAAATAGCAGCAATTTTAGTTCATTTTAGATGTATCATTACGTATGTAAGCTTTAGTGGGTCAAAAATCAACAAAATGTTTTTTTTTTCCAATTATCCAAACATAATTTTTTTTTTAATTTTAATTTCTTTCTTAAACAGAACAGCAGATCTGTACAAATATAAATTCACCTGACTGTTATAAAATATGGATTTATAAGTATTTTACAAACTTTGTTCTGTAAACCATCACAATGGATTTGAAATGAAGCAAGCAAGCATGGCTGAAAGTGTAAACATTAATTCAAGGGGTTTAACAAAGATTTAGCATTAATATTTAACATTTAGGAATTACATCTATTTTACATTTACAGAGGCTTAAAGGTAGTTGGATTTAATTAATAACATAATTACAAATATGGTGATTATTTAAAATATTTGTAAGCAAAACCTTTGCAGTCTTGCTATGCCTGCTGGAAATCTGAAGTCCATGGATATGATGATTTTTCTCTCATCGAGATGATTTGCTGCTTTTTTTTCCTGCATCTGCCTTCAGTTGCTGCTTTATTGTGGGTCTTTTTGCCTCCAGTCTTCTGTATGTGCTGGATGAAGATCAGATGAATGATCTGCTCATTTAAGAACACTTTATTTCTTTCTCTCAAAATGGTTTTGGGTTGTTTTCACAGTCTGTTCAGGGCTATTGACCCTCGGTACTGTCCTTTTATTTAACCGGATTTTACTAAATCTGAGCAGAAAGTAGATCTCTTTACACTTTTTATCTATTCCAGAATTCATGCTGCTGCTCCAATTATTAGTACATAATTCAAACACACCATTGGCAGCCATAAATTTAAATGGTATAAATTTTTGAAAGATGCTTTGGATCACAAACTCTTCCCTTCCTTCTTCCTCTTGATCAAATAGTTTGGTACCAAGTAGAAAATTAATCAACACATTCTGGCCTATCAGAACTGAGAATTTGGTAGGACTGAGGTATAATATTTAATAATAATTATAATAATAATAACAACATTCTGTGCTATTTGAATTTTTGCTTTTACATGCTTGTTTGATGTTTGTTTTTTGAGTAGATAATATAAACTGGGACACTTTTTGCAGTAACTGGTGGGACCCCTTTTTTTTATTACCTACTGAGGTGGCCTTGTGTATGAGTGACAACATTTTTCTCCAACCTGCCGAACACCTCTGAAAGCTCAGCGCTTTTAAGCTCATCCTCCATAACATGATAAATGTTCTTGGCCTTCTTCTGTTTAAAGCATATTTCCTGCTCATTATGTACCTCTCCATGGTTCTGGCTTTTTTCCAACACTCATAGAGGCGTAATATGTGTGGAATTGAACAGAGTGGCTTGGAATAAAGAATTAAATTTTTGCACTTTGTTGAACAAATAAGGTTCAGTGAAATATATTTGCACATGTATATTTATTTATGATAACTGTTTACATTTGAGACACCGGAGGGAATAACAAGAGACTGCACCTTTATTTAATACATTGAAGGGCCACAGGCTTTCATTTGCATTACAGAAGGAAAGGCAGATAAGAAGCCGAAAGACGGTCAGCTGTTTTATTAAGCAAGTGTGTGTGGCTGCTTCCTGTCTTCTCCTGCTGATAATATGAGCGTGAGCAGAGCTGTACCATAATGTCAAGAAGAGCAGCCTGGCTCTAGTGTAATTACCGCTATGGCTAACTAAATCAGGCTGGACTGAGGCTAATAACTCCTGATAATGCATGTGTGGCTCATTCAATTTGAAACAGCCTTGGCACTCACACACCTTGTGCACCTCACCGTCCTTTTCTCCACTTCCCTATACCGTGGTTTCTGATCAAATATTCATAGGATAGTAGATTTACTAAATGGCAGCACTCCACTTAGGAAAAAAAAAACTTCCCTGTCAGCCAGAAGTAGGAATAAATTCAGATTCCTAACAAACTCAGCACTGGTAAAAAAAAAAAAAAAAAAAAAAAAAAAAAAAAAAAAAAAAAAAA
>JAAIIK010000019.1:6694082-6740069 GCA_014706435.1 Silurus glanis | reverse complement strand
AGAGCTGGCTCCGAATTAATTCAGGGTCTCTTCTTATGTCTGTCAGGTATCTGGGAAACCTTAATAGTCATGTAATTCTTCATTATTGAAATGAATTACTGAAAGCTGAGTAAAATAGACCAAAAACAATATGTAGCTCCACACAAATAAATGTGTGCAAAATTTCTAACAAAAATGTGAAATACAAATTGCTATTATCTACTGTACATATCTTGATTTATTAACAAAAAAACAAAAAAAAAAAGTCTGATCACAGACTAATAAAAGACAAATCAAAGTCTGCTCATGGACTGATCACATACTGTTCAAAACTGATCGCAGACTGATCAAAGACTAAACACAAATTAATGAAGATCACAGATTAATTAAGAACGGGCCATAGTCTGATCATATAATGACCATAGCCTGCTCAAAGGCTGATCACAGACTGATCAAAGACTGATCATAAACAATCAAAGACTGATTACAAGAAATCAAAGTCTGATCTCAGGCTGATCAATTACTGATCAAGCACTCATTATAGACTGATAGACTGACCAAAGACTGCTCATAGGCAAGTGTCAGAGCAGGTAATAAGATACACACACTTTTATGACTCTTCACCACATGACGACTTTCCATAAGTATAAAACAGCACAAGCAATTCTCTTTCATTTTATCATTTATTAATATGCTCCTATGTGGCTGCTGCCATCTTATATGCCGTCTGCCATAAGTCTTTTAGTAAACATAGAACTGCTAATGAAACTTTAATAGTGCCACCTACAGTCAAAAATGGCTAACTGAAAACTCTCAAGTAGAAGATGATGTCACCTCTGTATGTTTTAATTTAACTGTTTGTTTTTTGTTTTGTATATAAAGAGACTGTCACCACATTGAGTCAACATCATTGCTCTGTGTCTTTTTTGGGTCAGACTCCCAGGAGCAGCTTTTAAAGCACCTACTTTAGCACAAGACCTGAATTCAGCACTTCTTATAGCACAACACCTGAGGGCTACAAGCACTCCATTTAAAGGCTGATCTATTTGTCCTCGTGCAGAGACAGTCTCAGTCTCTGACGTTCCACATGCTTCAAGTGAATTTTTACACACCCACGAGACAGACACAGACTTTACAATACACTTTAACACGGAGCATCAAATTTCTACATTCAAATGTACTATGCAGACAGATATTACACCCACAGGAGCTTTTGTTTCATCCTCATATGTGTAAGTTTTTCCTTTCATGCAGAATTTCATGGTTATTTTTTCAGTTTTTCTCTGGCCACTTAGCTAGTTAATATTGCCTGCATTTTGCAGATATGTTGCAGTCAGACTCACAGTCTGTCCTTGGTGGGTGTTTGATTGTTGTCAGGATTAAAATGGAGCCTCTGGAATTTTAACAGAATGAATTCACCCTGAATGACTTGCATAACAAATATTTGTAAAATAAAATCCCAGGTCAATGACTACAGTTTAATATTCTCTCATCTAAACTTCGTTGAATATTTTCCATCATTACGCGAAACTATGTGCATTTGACTACCTGCTGATTTTGCCCTCATTTCATCTCTACATGAAGAGAGTTATGTGGCACGGTTTTAGTCATTTAGTTTCTTCAGGTGTCTTTTGCTATGTTCATAGATTTTCTTACTGCAAGTTGCAAGTCACTGTAGTATGAAGTCTATGAATGGGTACTATGTACAATTAAATTGTTCCTATTACCACATGCCCCATGTGCTTTATTGTCTTTATTTATTCTACACATGCAAACACAGACTTATCTCGAGTGCTTTGTTCGAAGCATAGCCAGGAGCATGTAGGCATAGGGACCACAAGTGGTAGGAAGGTAAATGGGGAACAGGTGTAGGTGATTAGAGCAGGGCGAGGCTGAGTGAGAGCGTGAGCCTTGGAGGGAGGCGTGGCTAGTGGTTCTCTGACATTATTATCTTCATCTTTACTGCAACCAAGTCGTTCCATGTTTGCAGTAAGTTAAACTATTCTTAACTTTGTTGTGTTGTACATGCTCACATCTAGTTGCTAATGGTGGTTGTCATGTTGCAGGAAGTTGACCAGTTCTTGTTGGAAATGAAATGCTCTAGTAATTTTGTTACTGCAAGGCAAATTTAGTTTTACCTCTTTATCTGTACAATCTGCTTAAAAATATCAACTTCTAATGCTCCAACTTTCATTGTAATACCGGCAACAGCAGCAACACGATCATCATATCACCAACTGTTAACTAGCCAAGTTACTCAGCAAGTGCATTGTTCAGTGGCATCGCATTCTGAAACTCTATCTTTTGAGCTCATTGTTTGAGTTTAGTATTTGCATTGTTCGCAACATCGCCACTAACATGACATTGATGTTCAAAAAGATTAGTTTTTGGAGCTTTTTTCCCTCATAGGAAACTGAAATTGTAAATGTCCTAGCAATACCAGTATCCACCATCACTGATTAGACTCTTGATTAGACTGGCAAAAATACAGCACTGGAATTGCTAAGCACATCACAAAATATTGCAGTATGAACAAGTGTTTCAGGTAGAATTGTCAAAACTGATTATAAAGTGGGATTTTCAGGTGCACTGGAATGTACATGCAGGAGTGGTGTGTTGACAATGCTTAATCTTCTGAGTCACTAGCAGAGTTCAAAGTGACAGCACAATGTTATCTTTAGTGTCAGCTGTGAAATTAGATGCAGTCAGTTCCCTTTGGAAAAACTGAAGCTGGCCTAGCCAGTGACTAAAATTGCAAGCAGAGTCCGTTCCAAATGGCAGGTGAGTTTTTACAAAAGTGTTTTTCCTGGTTGATGCCACCTGGCATTTTAAGCATCGTTTGGCTCCTGTTTGTTTATCTGCAAGCGCGATGAATCTCTGCCTCCTTGTTAGATGCCATGACATTCATGTTGAGCTTGAAGAATTGCTGTTGTCATCGAAGCAGAACAGATGCACCAAATAGATTCAGCCTTGCCTTGTGCACCGCCTGGGATGCAGCCTGACAGCCTTTCCTAGTCTCACAGTTCACCAATGTGGCTTCAGCTGGCTGAGAGCTGGGATGTCTGTCTTTATTGTATGCCAGAGCAGAGAGTAATGATTTGACATAACATTTGTGGAACTATCAACTCTGAGTGTGAGTTTAGCAGGCTTTGCCTTTTAAGATTCTGACTGCAGCCAAGTTTCATTGTCTTACCAATGTGTGACATCAAGCTGAAGTGACATTAAGATCCTGACAGCCTCCTAAAAGTCAGCAGAAAGAGCAACACATGCAAGGAGACAATGTTCTGGACAAACACAAACCACAGTGTCAATGTTTTTGCAGATGTTTGCTAAGAAATGCCTGTATTCTGTCTTAATACTGAATTTATACAGATTGATATTCAGATTTTGTCAGAGGGCTATGCAGAGCTATATTCAACTATTTATTTAATTTTGAATTTAACTTAGTCTTGTTTACATCACTTTAGTTTATCATTGTTTTTAAATTCATGTTAAATTAATCCATAAAACTTTTTAGGTGTATGAGTCTAAATGCAAGTAACTTTCCTTGTGTACATGGTCATACCTGTTGAACCTAACTTCCTGACTCTGCATAGAGAATAACTCTTGTTTCCAAAATCTCACTGTGTTCTGTACCATCATTGTGTATTGAGTGTCTGGAAAAAAAAATGCAGTCTTTAGGAAAAACCTTGTTTCTGCCATTGTTCTTTGGATGATGTATGCAGTAGTGCTTTTTTTGCATTGTGATGTTGAGAAACACTCCTGAATAATTCATGCCACAAAGCCATTTTGTCACAGACTCTTTTATCTTACAGTGGGAGGAAAAAAGAAGCCCCTTTAACCAGGGGCCTTTATCATTCAAGGAGCACAGTTAAATTTTTCAATGACTCACTTCTTGATCGTATTGCATTGACTTTTTCCTTCAATAATCCACCCACTCAAACTGGCCTTTTGAATAAAATGTCTGCTTGAATCACACAACAGTTTCAATCATTCCACTGGATTCAATGTTAATGGTAGAAAATAAAAACAGATTTCTTTTGTATTTAATATTTTTACTTTTCACCTCATTCTTGTAACATTGGTTTTTCTTTGTTTTAAAATTATGCATGACTTTTAAAAAAAAAATAGAATCTTAAATTTCATTAACATTCTATTTTATTATTATTATTATTATTATTATTATTATTATTATTATTATTATAATAGTTCTCTGTGGAGTGTGACTATAGGACATAGTAAATAAGACCATGTGGTATTCCCTGTGTTTATTAAAAGGTACTATTTGGATGAGCTAAGATTTCCATTTAGTATTATTCCTGTGCTGCGATGATTATTATAAGATATTTATATTATAGTCACATAGGATACTCTCTATAAATCACATTTGTGTCTGTGCATTATAGGGGACATGAATATAACAAGCATGTACTGTAGGCTGCCTCTGAACTAGGAACTCCATAACATACCTAACTTGGTTTTCTTTTGGTTACAGTGGGGCAAGGAGCCCTTTCGATATTGTCTTTACACCCAGGAAAAAAGCTAAAAACATTTTTTTTTTCCATAAAAGGACAAATTAGAATATCATAATACTTAATTTTTTATAGACGGTTTTCAGGTGTGTGCATGACACATTTGGATAAGACTATTTTCAGAGACATTTTAATAATAATTACATTATCCTGCCACTTCAAGTGAAACAAATATATTCCAAATAGGGTATAAGTCATTTTGGGGATGTCTGGGCAGGTGTTATGGTTTTGGTCTTGGCTACATTTAGGCTAAATGCCTAAATTACAGGTTTTCTCAGGTGCTTTTGAGACTTTTCTCGAATCAGCCTTAATATTTGCAAACCAGTAAGAGAATTCTCAAAACAATTTGTACAAACAGCACAAAAAATTGGATTTCTTGCAGAAGCCTGTACTTTTCTCAAAATCATTAGTTCATCTCTCAACAGTAAGTGTTTGTGTCAATGAATATCTCATTCCCATCAGAATGACAAGTCCTTTTGTCATTGTTCAGAAACAAGATCGTCAAATTGTGTAGTCATGTTGTCAGTATGACGGTGCACAGTTTCAGTATTTCTTGATATAAACTATGGTTTGGGTTACACTGATTGAAAATACACAAGTTTAATTGATTCTGTATGTTATATATGAATTTCAGCAGCACAAATGTATTTATTTGATTGCATATTTGATTTATATTGATTGCAAGAGACCAGACAGGATTCACACTTTTATTGTACTAGAGTTTGTTTCTTAGTTGTTCATCAATTTTCAGAATTTATAATTCTTGTTTTGCTCTGTCTGTTTACACTCTTCAATTGAAGGTTCACAAGATTCAGCTTTGACCTGTTTTAGAGAACTAGTTGATTACTGGTTAATCTGATGCTGTACACGCTCCTTCATTAGTGACATTCAAGATTCATCTGCACAATTCATCAATTCAAGTCACATTTACAAAAAAAAGTTTAATCGAAATTTTTGATGACAATTGGTTTCAACTTTTTGCATTCGATGACTTATGCAATGAACTGATGCTGAGATGTTTTGGTTGTTAAAACTATTCAGGTGAAATTAGTATAATATGATCAACACAACATAAACAACTGATAATGTAGGAAACAGCAGACACTTGTACACATTCGATTAAATAATGTACCAAAGCATTCACAATTTGATCAAAGCAACACAAAATGTTTTTATGGTGAGCACAAGTGACTAAATGATGTGGAGGTTGAACAAGTAGTTTTGAGAATTTCATTTCTGATCTGAGAAACGCTCCAAAGCAACTTGGAAAAACTGTAACACTTTCTGTACTGTAATAATGTTCGTTCATTTCTTGTCTGTTTATCCTTTTCAGAAATTGTAATTCTGTGTTTTGCTCGGTCTGTATACCGTATTTTAAGGACTATAAGCCGCTACTTTTTTCCCACGTTTGAACCCTGCGGCTTAAACAACGAAGCGGCTAATTTATGAATTTTTCCTGGGTTTTTCCTGGTTTCACAAACTTCAAGCCAAAAAACTGAACCCCATAACATTAGACCAATGAAATTTCCGAACGGAAACGAAAAAACGCGCCTCACCTGTGTTCTGAGCTGCACGGCATCGGGAGAAAAAAAAGTTTTTTTTTAAACGCACGATGATGCCAAAAGATAAACTCCAGAGAGAAATAGTTGTGATAGGAAGGAGGAAGACAGTGAACAATGACTTTCTTGGTCGGCTACTGTTTAGATACAAGCCATTGTAACGCGTTGAGTCTGGGTCAAGGGATAGCTCGCTAACTCCAGTTGCAACAGAAATCATATAAGCACAGACAGGTTTCCAAAACTCGTGCTTTTTTATTTTTCTTGGCAACAGCGTTACGGGTTAGTCAAAGAAACTTAGAAATGAACATCAGAAAATAATAAGGACATATTCCTCGGCCTTGCACACATGCAGTAATAGCGGAAAAATGCGGCGGCAGCCTATTCCCAAATGCCGCTCTGCTCTTAAAGGAGCCACAACATATTTCACCCGTTACACCATGTAACAGACACTGTCTTTCATTAAAGCCTGTGTAAAGTTGATTAGTTTCAGTGTAGACAGCGGCTTATAGACAGGTGCGGCTTATTTATGTTTAAAATAAAAATCTTTGTCACATTCAGTGGGTGCGGCTTATATATGGGTGCGCTTTATAGTCCGGAAATTACGGTACTCTCGGTTCACAAGAAAAAGGTTCACAAGATTCACCTTTGACCTATTTTAGAGAACTATTTGATTTTTTTTTGTTTAATCTGATTCCATTCACTCACCTTCATTAGTAAAATTCTAAATTCAACTGCACAATTCATTAATTCAAGTCACATTTACCAAAAAAAACGTTTGATCGAAGTTTTAGATGACATGATGACAACTGGTTTAACCATTTTGCATTTAGTGACTTATGCAATGAACTGATGCTGAGATGTTTTGGGGTTAAGACTATTCAGGTGAAACCCATATCATATATTTTGATCAACATGACAAACAACTGATAATGTAGGAAACAGCAAACAATTGTACACAATCAATTAAATGAATGTACAAAAGCATTCACAAAGCTATGACTAGTCTTAACAGGATGAAGAATTCGAAAAGGGATGCTGCGCAGGAGTGCTAGGACTGCCTTACCTGACGTAATAGTTTCCCAGGACAAAAGCCTTTTATTTCCTCTGGATTGTGTCTAAAATGCTAAACCTTAAAATGATCCAATTGTTTTAAGTTGAAATACAGATGGAAAAAAAAAAGGAAGAGACAGGTACAATTTTTCATTAAACAAGCTTAGAAACAATAGTTACATAACACACTGCTTGCTTTTTTGGACATTCTCTGCAGAACTCCACAGTGAGTAAACACACTGCAGTTTAATAATGCTGCTAAAATTAGCCTTCTTATTCAGCAAACTGAAAATGTTGAAGCTAAAGAACAGAGTTAATATTGAAGTTAGACACAGTTAATTACTAATCTTAACACAATGCTGTTAGATGGCAAATTAATGTTAACAAGCTTGTTTGGTATTTCGCTAATTAGCAGTCAGTTGTAAGCTTGGTAAAGCATTTACTTATGTGATGTAGTTGGCTTGTTTTGTCTGTGCCATGATTAATCTATACACAATGTCCTCAGCAAGTTCTCCCAAGCAAACATGTAATGCACACAGCTATGTTTTGCCATGCATCACAACCATGCTTGTGCTCAGTTTTATATCTAAGGAAGCCGAAACCATTTTTAAGATTCAAGAAAACAATAGAAACCATGCAACCTCTTAGCACAGCTCTTCCAGAACTATATTGTGCTTGTCAATACATGGTGCAGCTGTGACCACAAAAACAAAATCGAATCAGAAATACTCAATATTGCTGACCATGTAGGATCCACCACACTGCTTCCTGTCTGGTGTCTGGATTGCAGGCTCCAGTATGTTTGATGTCCTTGCATTAGAGAAAAGACATCCAGAGCACCACATCATAGAAAAGGTTATCAGAACATTGGCTGAAAGCAACTCAAATTTTTCTGATGGCCTTACAGAGGAAAAAAAAGCCACATAACGACATCATCAGTGATGAATCCTGAGATTAAACTGACTTAGATGTGGAGCATTAAGGACTTTCAGCTGCATTTGATGATCGATTGGTACTAAATATTAAAAGCAAATGTCCAGAAATGTGCAAAATCAGGCAGAGAAACATTCAAGAGACGTTTCCCTGACTCTCATTCTGCATTCGTAAAATGTGGAATAAAATTGGCAAGTGCATCAAGGAAGACACAAAACCCTTGAAGGCATTTTGTTATAGCAAAATAATTGAAGATGAAGCAAATTTGAAGCGAAGTTGATTCTTTTCCAACAACTGCATGTTTTGGAGTGTTTTATTCTTATCATATGTCTAATAGAAATTTGCTACATGAAAAGATTTTTAAATAAATTTTTTATCCATTAATAGTTACCTATACTGGACACCTCTCTCTCTCTCTCTCTCTCTCTCTCGCTCTCTCTCGCTCTTTCACTCTTTCTCTTTCTCTTTCTCCCACACACACAAAATAAAGTCTTTTCACAAAAAAAGAAAAAAAAACCCCCCACAAAAACACAAAGACACATAACTCTTTATCCTGTGCCTGAAGTTGCAGCTTTGTCTCTGATGACTGGAGACGCCGTCTATAAACTAAAGTAAAATCACCATCGTCTCTCTCATTTTTTTTATTGTATGACTGTTACAAAGCACTCGAAACTCTATCCATAAAAGTAAGTAATCAATCTGTTGCTGCAGAAACAATAACATAATAGAGCAAAATAGAGAGTATTACATTAATAGAAAGTGGTAGAAGGTTACATTAATAGAAAAATAATCAACACCACCTGATCAGAATTGACAATTCAGCATTGATTAGAGCATAGAATACATTGTTCATACAAATCAGTTTACAGTGTTAGACATAAACATATAAGTTGACAGATCTTCCATGGCTTCTTATTCTAGTCTGCTGTTTAATATAACTCGTCAATATTCAGATATTAATGAATTTCTCTGCAGCCTGAATCCAGTACAAATTGGATTTTTTTTCCAACCGAGTACACTTCTGTAGTCGACGCTTGTTACTATGCTCTTCAGTTCACCAGGGATAGTCACTTGTGCATGTGTGTTATCTTCTGTCAACTTCTGTCAAGTTCTTCAGCATTGAATCCAAAGATATTTTATAGCGGTAATGAGGGCAGCAGAGCTGATTTCTACAGCTGTTAATTTACAGCAGAACAATGTGACTAAAAAAGCTTTTGAAATCCGATAATGTGTTTTTATCTCACAGTCGTTGGGCCTTATTATGTTCCTTCATGCTGTGGTGGTTATAAGGCTTGATTACATCACCTAGAGACAGCTTTGCACTTAGCAATTTACTAAATTCAAGCATTAAAAAACAATTATCTTACAAATATTTAATTATTTACTTACTTACTTGACTTCTTGCATATTTATTTACTTATTTACAATGAATATTTCTTAATAAAAAACACCACCACCATCCCCAACAATAATAATAATGATAATAATAATAATAATAATAATAATAATAATAGTAACATTATAATTAACATTATAACAATTATCATTATTATTATTATTATTATTAGTAGTAGTAGTAGTAATAGTAGTAGTAGTTGTTTATTTATTACAAATTTAACCACATTACTTACTAAGACAGAATTTTAGCTTGCTTGTCTTGTGGGACATCCTAAATATTGGCACATATTTTTTAAATAATATTTTTTGATATTTTATTTACTTACCTTCAATTTTATGTCATTTATAGCTTACATTCCTAACAACAAAAAGTGAAACTGTTTGACGGTACATTTGTTTGCTAATCACCTAGTTAGCTAACTACTGCTTTCGAAAAGATTTCTTCTAATTAGCTGCTAATCAGCTGTCAGATTGGCTAGGCACTATAATAGCTTAAATTTGGGTTAAAGTTAAGGCTAAATACAGCATTTTTTTTTTTTTACATTTGTGAGAATGTTTGAATTCTCATCACACTTATGCAACACTGAAGAGACGATTCATTTATATATAAAAGAGCCCTTATTTGTTGACCGTGTGTTCCCAATATGTCTTTGGTACCAAAATATTTCCACCCATATTTTTTCTGTGTATACGAATATAATGGTTTTCTATAAAAACTCTCTGTCTGAGAGCACCAGACACTGCCAGGACCCCATGGGATTAAATAATGCACTTGAGAGGAGAAAGCAATACCAACTTTTCTTCTTAAAAAAAAAAAAATGGATCCATTCCCATGAAATTACAGTTCTCTATGGGGATAACATGGTTAACATTAAGCAGATAGGGATTAGAATAAGATTTGGGTGATTAGGTTCAGAAAAGAGAGGTTATTGTATTCTCCGAGAATTGTGAAAGCTGGAAACTTTAGGAGTCAGAAGACTTAAGGTCTTAAATTCACTCCTGCTCAGTTTTATTCGTTCCAAATTTCTTTTGCATGTTCTGTTTGACATGAATCAACAGCTCTTATCATGTACATTGGTCCCAAAACAATTATTAATGTAGTCATTATGGTCCTTGAGTGAAAATTGCTCAAAACACAAAGTGACCATAAAAGAACTAAAACCTGCCAGAGGCTCAAGCTTCTGTAAAAGGATGCACAACACTGGAATTAAGTAATTTCTCTCTCTTTCTCTCTCTCTCTCTCTCTCAGCCTGATTCCTTTCTAGAGGAGTAATTTTCTGCTATTAAAGAAAAAAAAAAAATCTGCAAACTGTACACTACATTCAGTGAGAACACTCTGCAACCTCTGGTAAAAGGCATTACCATGGAAACTGATGAAGAATGAAGAAGAGCGATCTCTTCGCCGCAGGTGGTGGTCACATTTGGGTAGGATTTCACTCATCTTTTAAAAACATATTTAAACAGAGAGAGGTATTGCAATGTGTGTGGCTGAGAGGAATTTTCACTAAAGTAAAGTTTCAAACAGTACTGCACATTAAAAAGATTATTTAAATATTCACTTTACTATGTAATGAATGAAATAAAACAGGGATGCTTTTATGTGAAAATAATCATTGACATGGTGGTGATGAAGTAAAGTTACTACCAACGTTCTGACAATGATTATTATTTTTCAATCCCATGATTTTGATTTTTTCCATTCCTTTAATACCAAAGCAATTTTCTAATAAAGAATTTATTTTGCTCTATCATTTTATAAATATGTTTATGTCTATGGAATGGAAGTTAGTGCCTGTAATCACCTAACAACAGTTAAAGCCAGTAGTTTCCTCATCAGCCTCTTTCGTTTTTCTTAATTAATGGTAATAAACAGATACCGAAAACGAACAAAATCCATATATGCAACCTGTCATGATATTATTATGCAAACAAAAAAAACCTACACTCCCCAGGAAAACCTGAAACAGCTTAACTTACCTGATGGACTTATTAACCAACTCATTGCAAAGCCGACATCATGCAGCACCTTGATTCAGTCTGGTATGAAACACACCTGCCCTTCCCCCACTTTCGAAATCAGTCTGGACTCCTGGCTCTGATAAGAACGTCACTCAGCCCCCTGTCCTGCTAAGGTCGTTGCTATTTCTCTCAGATCCCAGCATGGATCCCTAGCCTAATCATGAATGTCTCTCCGCATTGCCTCATCCTGGACATCACTACACTTCCCGCCTTCAACTCGGACATTGCTGTGTTATCCTGCCATCTCGCTCAGATTGCTCATATTTGCTTCCTCTTCAGTACACTGAAAAATAATAATAGAAAATCATTAATTCAAACACAAAAAATCTTTTCTATGTGATTGAATTGAGCTACAATAACACAATTTATGTTTATGCATGGCTGTTTTAATCATTGTAATTTAATACTGGTTAGACTTTAGTAGACTTTTAGCACTAAATGAATGGTTACAGTCATGGTGTCGAGAGCACAAACTTCTCTTTGTTAATAACTGGAACTGTTTCTGGGAGCGTCCTAGGTTCTTCCGCCCTGATGGCCTGCACCCCAGCAGAGTTGGAGCAGCAGTGCTATCAGATAACATCTCTAGGATACTTCACACCATCTGACTGGTAAGACATCAAGAAATCTTCAACTATGAGAACACGCATACAACAGACCAAATAGTTACAAGTACACACACAGTCCAGTTTATAGAAACCGTATCTATTCCTCGTGTAGCAAAACCAAGAATTAAATACACAAGATCCAGAAATAATCTTATTACAGTTAAAACTGAAAAATGCCAGATAAACAAACACAACAAAGTTCTAAAGTTTGGTCTTTTAAACATTAGATCACTTGCACCCAAAGCACTGATTGTAAATGAGATGATCACAGATAATAATCTCGATGCACTCTGTCTCACTGAGACCTAGATTAAACCAGGTGATTATATGGGTCTAAACGTATCTACACCGTCAGGATACGTTTATAAGCATGAGCCCCGTCAGACTGGTCGTGGGGGTGGTGTAGGAACCATTTATAGTGCCTCTCTTAATGTTAGTCAGAGATTAGGATTCAGTTTTAAATCATTTGAAGTGCTCGTTCTTAAAATTGTACTTTCAGACATCCATAGAAAACTCGCTCTGGTCACAGTGTACAGACCCCCAGGGCCCTACGCTGATTTTCTCTCTTTTTTTTTTTTTTTTTTTTTTTTGCTTGTTTTCTCTCAGACCTCTTGATCAATTTTGATAAAGTGCTGCTTGTAGGAGATTTTAATATTCATGTAGATGATGCAAACGATGCTCTAGGATTATCATTTGTGGACTTATTAAACTCTTTTGGGGTTAAACAAAACGTCACCGGACCAACTCATCGCTTTAACCACACATTAGACTTAATAATATCCCACGGAGCAGACGTCACTGATATAGATATTTTACCTCAGAGTGATGACATCACAGACCATTACCTCATACTGTACACACTACCGGTAGAGCAGATTAGCCGTGTTTCACCACGTTATCGACTTGGTAGGACTATTGTTCCAACCACTAAGGACAGATTCATAAATAACCTGCCCGATTTATCTCAGTTTCACACTAAACCCATAACTGCTAATAATCTTGATGAGATGGCGAACAACATAGACCTTATCCTCACTAGCACATTAGACACTGTTGCCCCCATCCGGTTAAAAAAGGTTAGAGAACAAGCACCTTCACCTTGGTATAATAGTCATACGCATGTCCTTAAGAGAACAGCACGTAATCTGGAGAGAAATTGGAGGAAAACTAAATTGGAGGTATTTAGAATTGCGTATAAAGACAGTATGCTCAGCTACAGACAGGCGCTAAAAGCTGCTAGAGCTGAACACCTGAGCAAACTCATAGAAAATAACAAAAACAATCCCAGGTTCCTTTTCAGTACAGTAGCTAAACTAACTACAAATCAGCGATCTGAAAAATGTGTTCCATCACAGTTTAGTAGTGAGGACTTTAAGAATTTCTTCACTGAAAAAATAGATAACATTAGAAAAACAATTGTGGCAGTTCAACCTCTGACAGCATCTCCCGACACAATCTTACCTACAACCCCACAACTACACTGTTTTACATGTATAGGACAGGAAGAGCTGTATGATGCTATTATCAAAGCTAAATCAACAACATGTCAGTTAGATCCAATTCCTACTAAACTACTAAAGGAAGTGTTATATACAGCTGGTGAGCCTCTTCTGAATATTATTAACTCCTCACTATCGTTAGGTCATGTCCCTAAATCCCTCAAGCTAGCAGTTATTAAGCCCCTCATTAAAAAACCTAATCTGGATCCAAACACGCTATTGAATTACAGACCCATTTCAAATCTCCCATTTATGTCTAAGATTTTAGAAAAGATTGTCGCTGCCCAGTTATGTAACCACTTGCAAGAGAACAATATCTTTGAAGAGTTTCAGTCAGGTTTTAGGCCCCATCATAGCACAGAAACTGCCCTAGTTAAAATCACTAATGACCTGTTTTTAGCTTCAGACCAAGGCTACATCTCTCTATTAGTTTTACTAGATCTTAGTGCTGCGTTCAACACTATAGATCATGATCTTCTCCTCGATCGCTTACAGAATTACATCGGCATTCAGGGACAGGCATTAAGCTGGTTTAAATCCTACCTGTCCAATCGTTACCATTTCGTAGATTTAAATGGAGAGCTATCCAGGCTAATGCTAGTAAATTATGGCGTGCCACAAGGGTCAGTTCTAGGACCCCTGCTTTTCACAATATACATGCTTCCGTTAGGAAATATTATTAGAAGGCATGGAATTAGCTTCCATTGTTATGCTGATGATACCCAGCTATATATCTCATCTAAACCAGGCGATACAGCTCAATTAGCTCGCATAACTGAGTGTGTTAAGGAAATAAGAGATTGGATGACCCATAACTTTCTGCTATTAAACTCTGATAAGACGGAGATTTTGCTCATCGGCCCAAAAACTAGTACACAGAAGCTCCAGCATCTCAGCCTGCATTTGGACGGATGTTCTGTAACTACTAGTTCAACGGTAAAAGACCTGGGAGTTATTTTAGACAGCAACTTATCTTTTAAAAATCACATCAATCAAGTTACAAAAACAGCCTTCTTTCACCTTAGAAATATTTCTAAGCTAAGAAATATGTTATTTATATCCGATGCAGAGAAGCTCGTCCATGCGTTCATGACCTCCAGAATAGACTACTGTAATGCATTACTAGGTGGATGTCCTGCATCATTAATAAACAAGCTTCAGTTAGTTCAGAATGCGGCAGCAAGAGTTCTTACTAGGTCAAGAAAATATGATCACATAACCCCAATCTTATCGTCCCTACATTGGCTTCCTGTTAAGTTTCGAATAGACTTCAAACTACTGCTTCTCACTTATAAAGCACTAAATGGTTTGGCTCCCATGTATCTCTCCAGTCTTTTAACACGCTACAATCCGTCACGCTCCCTGAGATGTCAAAACTCTGGGCTTCTAGTAGTTCCTAGAATAGCAAAGTCCACAAAAGGCGGTAGATCATTCTCACATTTAGCTCCCCAACTCTGGAATAGTCTTCCTGACAGTGTTCGGGGCTCAGACACACTCTCCCAGTTTAAGTGTAGATTAAAAACATATCTTTTTAGCAAAGCCTACACATAACACGTCTCACATCATAACCTTGTGCTCCAGAACATCTGATCACATGCACATTATCAACTTGTGCTGTTAATATCATGAACAGCAGCTACGCTAATTTCTCTCCACTGCTTCTCTTTCTCTCCCCATCCCGAGGCTTTCTGAGGTTTGTCCAGCTCCAGTCGCGTCCCACCTCGTGAAGATTATGGACCTATGGGTGATCATGGAGAAGTAGATGCCGAACTCGCAAACATCCCGAACCATCTACAGACGTACGAGTGCCAATTGGATCCCACTACATGTGTGGCATTGGACCTCCTGGAGTGTTTAAAGGCTCTGGCATGGAGAAGCTGATGCTGGATCTATGATGATCACAAATGTTGAGCTCAGTAGCTCCTACTTTTATACCAAAGACTGTAGAAAGAACATTTACTTATAATCTTATACTCCAGTGCTCATGTTAGTTCTCACTCTCCAGTGTTCTCTATTGTTGAAAGATTTATGATCAAACTCTTGATGTCACCCATATGAGGATGGGTTCCCCTTTTGAGTCTGGTTCCTCTCAAGGGTTCTTCCTCATAACATCTAAGGGAGTTTTTCCTTGCCACAGTCGCCACGGCTGCTCATCAGGGACAAACGCACACCATTCACCTTCACTGTTGATTTCTGTAAAGCTGCTTTGAGACAATGTCTATTGTGAAAAGCGCTATACAAATAAACTTGACTTGACTTGACTTATAGTGCCAACATCCTCACAAGATTTGGTTTACACTACTAGTATGTGAAGTGATCATGCTCACTTTACATAGTTAAATTTACTGCTACTGTTAAGTATGAAGACTGAAGCAGTATGGTGGCCGAGAAGTGCAAAACACATTAACAAATCCGAAAACAAATTAACAAATGCAATAACAAAATAACAAATCCGAAAGCAAAATAACAAATGCAAAAACAAATGAACAAATCCAAAAACACATTAACAAATCCGAAAACACAACAACAATTCAGACAAACCAGAAAAGGTAGGTATAGTTTTTAAATGGAACATATACCGATCATTGGAACGAGACACCTGTCATTCAATATATACAGGAACTAAACTATTTTTTATTTTGATTAGTGCACCTTTAAATATAAAAAAAATAACAGAAGTAAACATTGGCATGCAAGGAGAAACTGTTGTACGTCCTGTATATCTTGAATGACGGGAGTCTTGTCCAATGATCGGTAAGTGTTCCATTCACAAACTATACCTACCTTTTCCGGATCCGAAAACACGACGACAATTCAGACAAGGTAGAAAAGGTAGGTATAGTTTGTGAATGGAACACTTACCGATCATTGGACGAGACACCTGTCATTCAAGATATACAGGAAGTACAACAGTCTTTTTATTGATTTATGTATTTTTTATTAAACAATTAGCCATATACAAACAACGAGGCAATAACAAGTACAATTTACATTAAAATACACAGAACAGGTGCATGAAAATACAAATATATACACATATATTTAGGGGAAAGAGGGAAAAATAGATAAATAAATCAAATTTATAATAATAATAAAATTAAATAAAAAAGGATAAAAATAAACAGGGCTATGGTTTATTCTGTAAATCATATTTTTCTATAAATGACAAAAGATTCAGTGCATTTTTCTTTTTAATCACTTTAAGGGCTTTTGTGAAAGAAATAAACTTATTATAAAATGCAAAAAACGTTGGTTTCACTTTCAAGTATTTCGATTTGTGTATATACAATTTTCCCATTAGAAGTATATTATTAACAAGAAAGTCGTCTTTGTTATTGCTCATTACAAGTCCAAAGATAATGTCCTTCACAGTGACATTTCTTAGATGGGGAGCCTTTGGGTAAAGCCAGTTACGGATATCAGACTATAAAGCGTCTGAAGTACAACAGTCTGTGGCAGGAGAAAGTTGGAACGTATGTGTAAAAGTGTACAAACTAAATCTTTGTCATGATATAATGCAGCATCTCCAACATCACTGCATATGAATATCCTTCCTTAAAGTAGATTTGAATTAATTCCATTTTCTCCTTTCTCCATATTTCTCCAGTGTTTACTTCTGTTATTTTCTCATATTTAAAGGTGCACTGATCGAAATAAAAAATAGTTTAAAGTAAACGGATAACTTTAAAAATGTACAAGAAACAAAGTTATAAGATTTAATTTCCTGTATATCTTGAATGACAGGTGTCTCGTCCAATGATCTGTAAGTGTTCCATTCACAAACTGTACCTACCTTTTTCAGCTTGTCTGAATTGTCTGTGTTTTCGGATTTCTTATTTTGCTTTGGGATTTGTTCTTTTTTTTTGTTTTTGCATTGTTATTTTGTTTTCTGATTTGTTAATGTGTTTTGCACTTCTCGGCCACCGTAAGGCAGAGATCCTTCCCTGATCATATTGCATGATAGATAATTATCTGCATGTATTTCTCAGCATTGGGGACACAAAATCTTCAGCTGCTGTCCATTTGCAAAAATGCAGCTCCAAACTTGCAGGAAACCTCCACCATGCTTCACTGCTGCCTGCAGATACTCATTATTGTACCACTCTCCAGCCTTTCTGCCAACAACTTGCCTCCTGGTACAGCCAAATATATCAGTGCAGAGCATTTACTACCAGTTTTCTGCACCCCAGTTGCTATATCATATTTTAAATGCGGTTCTTAAATGAACACCACTTCTGGGCAGAATTCTCCACAAGGTAAACTGGTGTACATGGGTTCCAGTGGTTTCTGCCAGTTCTTTGCTGATAGCACTGCTAAACATCCTCCGATGTAGAAGGGAAGCAAGCATGATGTGTTTATCTTCAGTTACATTAAGTTTCTTTTGCCGACCACTGCATCTAAAGTCCTCAACATTGCCCATTTCTTCGTGCTTTTCAAAATAGCTTAAATGGCACACCCTGAAACAACAGTTTCCTTTAAAATCTTTGCCTGGGAGAGACCTTGTTGATGTCGTACAACTACCTTATGTCTTGTTTTTGTGCTCAGTCTTTTCATAGTGGAAAAGTGACATAAACCCAACTTTCACAACTTCACTTTAGCAGAGTTTGGCTTTTCCTCACCCAGGTTTATGCCTCCTATACAGCTGTTTCTGTTTCAGTTAATGACTGTGTTTCAACCTACATGGAAAATTGCTAAACATTAGCACCTGCTTGGTATAACTGGTTGTACAAAGTGTGCAAAAATGAAGAATTGAAAGCCAATGTGTGGTCATAACAAATATTGATATATATTAAATATTAATTTTTATTCTGTCCATTAACATTTTCTAAAACAATAAACATAAATTATTAACACACATTTTTAAAGCATTCTCACTTTACAGCATTTTTCACAACTGTCTAAAACATTTGCACTATTTGTACTATTTTTGTGTGTGTCTAGTAAACAAAACAAAACATATATAAAAAATTGTGTGTGTGTGTGTGGATATATACAGTCCATATATAATATATGGACTGTATATATCCACACACACACACACACACAAACACACACACACACACACACACACACACACACACACAAAAAATGTTTGGGCTGTATAATTGTAAGTAGGTCCACATATTCCCTATTTGACAGACAGACAGACAAGCAAGCAGACAGACAGCTCACTGTATGAGCACTGACCGTACCTGCCCTGAGCTGAGCTGAGCTGAACTGAACTTGTGCTGAACAGCAGGATGCTGAGATTGATTTTTATTTCATTTTGATTTTACTTTGTGTGTGTAAGAGAGCTGAAAAGCATAGTGCTGAAAAGTGCTTGCTAATAAAAAGAACAGCTCGGTTCTCTTCACCCTCTGTGTCCTGAAGCCTCACCACCCCCACCCCATTGATTAAGGTTTAGAACATTCTACTTACAGAAAGCCTTATCACAGCCAGGGTAATACATTTCAAATTTGCATACAGCACAGTTTTTAGTTTTTTATTTAGTAGTATACAAGGCCCTGTGTAGGTTATTTTACATCAATGACAAAATATTTAAATGAGCACATTAAAATAAACCTGTGATTTGAATTTGGAATGACTGTCAGAGCTGCTGTTGTAAGAAATGAATCAATACCCTCTTACTAATTAAATTCCAAAATTCAACAGCATAACTAAGCAATGAATGCTTATATTACAAAAGCGTAAAAGAAGTTATTTATTACTTATTTATTTATTATTTTCCTTTCACAACACATCCTGAAGTTTTTTCTCATATACAATACATTATTTTAAATAAAATATAATGAACAAATTCTAAATAGAAATGTAAGTAAAATGTCATTTTTTCCCCCTTGAACTAATTATGTAATTATGTATAATTTTAATTATACTCAAGTTAAATATATATGCCAAAGCCATGCTAGATTACAGAAACAAAGTATAATAAAACTACTTTTCTAATCCTGATTTTATGTATATTTCTACTTCAGTCATGGCATTGTGTGCTCAAACTTCAGATCAAAGCACTAGTGTGAAACCTTTGTTTCTTTTGTTTCTCCATTTCCTTTTAGGTGTATATGGTGTTTTGTTTCCTTCTTTGTAAGGTTTCTAAGGCCTTTTCCCACACAATGATATCCAGAAGGTCATCACTTACTAACCAGTCTTTAGAAAACACAAAGCCCAATATAAAGAGCAGTTTTTCTCCCCTAAGTAGTCCACATTTCTGTCCTTGACACTTTAGACGCACCTGTAAGCCAGTATTTCTGACTGAAGCGAGTTCAGGGTTTGGGACGTGCTGGCTCAGAGGATAAACAGATCAGATGCACTGCAGGTGGATGTGGCATTGTAAAGGGCAGAAACGCAGTAATCCAGTGAAGAAACGGGGAGCGAGGAGGTGAATCGGGATCATAAACTCCATCAAAGACACACTGTTGGTTAATAGCTGAGGAGAAAAACACACTCTGAAGGTCGGCTCGGTGGGATTGATTGAAATGTCATCGGTGCTCACTGCTGTGTGGAATTTTACAGTAAAAAAAGGAGACCACTTCAAAGAAACTTTAAAATCAATTTTGTATTTAGTTTTGGTGTAAATATAATATTTTTATTTTTATTCTGTTTTACTAATATGTTTTCTATGTATATTTTTTTGGTATTGGTATTAATCTTGCATTGCTATAATTGCTAGCATATAATTGTTAATTTATTTATTTTTTGCTTCACATTTTCAGGTAGAAGGTAAACTTTTACAGTATAAAATTGACTTTGCATATACCATTTCTTTTTTCTCTACCCACTATGTCTATTGTATATATGACTTATATTTTTATTATTTACCTATTAAAAAAACAGCAGGTATTTGTAATGTGCAGCTCTGTAGTGAAGTACTTGAATGAAAATCTGATTTTCTTGAACTGGACTGATGTTTGAGATCTGGCCCCTAAGGTGTATTAGAAATAAAGAGGCTATCACTTTGAATCCTTTCGACTCTTCCTGGCTTTTGAGGCACAGCCAGAGTTTGTCTTGGATGAAATTAGGATGTCAATAGAGATTTGCATGAAGGAATCCCATTTGGTGCTTTAACGTTTATGGAGAGCAGATGTGGTCAATTTGGTGATGTTTTGTTTTTTTTTTTTTTAGCAGAAATGAGCTACAGAGTAGAAGGTCATATCCTAAACCTGCTTCATTTCACATCTGTATGCTGGTTAAGAACTTAACAGACATGTCATTTCTTTTTATTCACCACTTCAGTCAAGCATGTTTCTAAAGAGTATTGTGGAGCAGATACTGTAAGAGCTACTATTATAAATCAAACAAACTTTCTAAATTTCCAACATAGGAAAAGGATTTTCATGTACTGTAACTCATAATTCTAATCCTCCAAAACTGATTCTTCATTTTATACTTTATCTTGCAGCAGTCAGTCCACTTATGACACTATGCAATGTTGTTGATTTACATGGGAGATGCAAATGATGCAAGACACAAATGCAAGGCATTTAATTTGGTAGACTTGAGCATCACCGCTTCTGTATGCCTGTCTATTAATAACCACCAATTAAAGTTGTGGCTCATTGTCCTGAGTTTCCCATTGTCCAGGGCATTCTATGGCTAAGCTGCTATAACCCTTATGTCGACTGGTCCATTGGGTTATTGTGTGAGTGGAGCCCCACCTGCCATTTCACATGCCTTTTCTCTGCGAATTTACCTTCATCTGCTGATCCTACCTTTCCTAGGTGTCCCAAGCCCTATCTGAGTTTCATGACCTGAAGAATGTGTTCAACAAAAACAAAGCGACCTGTCTCCTACCTCACTACTCCTCCAGCTGCTTCCAGGCACTAACCCCACAGAGAAAGATTTTTTCCTACACTGGACCAGAGACCAAAGCCATGGAAAATACATCTGAGACACTTTGGCTGCTGGTATTATTCACCCTTCCACCTTGCCAGCAGGCACAAGTTTCTTTTTTTGTGGAGAAAAAAGATGGCGGTTTTTGCCCTTGCATAGGTTACAAAGGCCTCAACAAGGAGACTGCTACACTGTTCCACTAGTGTCTTTAGCTTTGATCTATTGCAAGGAGCCCCCATGAATACATAACTGACCTCAGGAATGACTTGCTGCAAAAAGAAAGGAGTTGATTCGATCATAGTCATCCCAAAAGGGTGACTATGAATACTTGGTCATACCAGTAAGGCTGACAAAGACCCCAGTAGTCTTACAGGCCCTTATCAGTGACAAACTGCATTTTATGCTCAATTACTTTTTCTTTGTCTATTTAGATGACATCTACATATTTTCCAAATTGCTCTATGAAAAGCTATTTCAAGACTGAAAAGAAATTGTCAAAATAAATAGCCAGTGTGAGTTCCATGTCACAGGGGTCTTCTACTTTGTTTATTGTTTCTAAAGGCAGTCTCCAGATGGCCCCCTGAGAAAGGAAGGCAATCAGTTTTTTGCAGGTGTTTATCCTCATCCTTGTTTCATTTATTTAGGGGTTCCTCTCATGCTGGAAACAGAGAACTGCTGGCCATCATGTTGGCCTTGGAGGAGTGAAGGCACTGGTTGGAGGAGGCATTCAATGTGTGGACACGAATCTCAAATATATCCAGAGACTAAATGCCAGAAGGCCAGGTAGGCTCTGATTTCAGTTGATCCTTTGCTACTCTGCAAAAATTCTAAAGTGGACATTTTGTTTTGAATTGCTTGCTAACATTCATTATTGCTTTCACCTGCTCCTGTTCTGCTAGACTATTTATACCCTCACTTTTCTTTTTTTATTGCTGGTTCATTGTTTTCTTGTGAGAACCTAGCCAATGACTTTTTTGTTTTTGTTACTGAATGCTTTATCTTTTTCTGCATTCTTTTTTGTGGACATTTTTTTACTGTTGCATTTTGGAATCTTTTTTTGTATTAGTATACTTGTTGGCCTTTTTGGGTCTTTATGAATTTCCCCTTATTACTTATTATTTTCATGGTTTCCCTTTTGGTAATTCATGAGGAAGTGAAGATTTTAGTTTTATTTCTTTTACTCATTTATTTTTTCTTAAAGTTTCTTTATGATTGAGTCCTAACTAGTTTGTTGAGCAGTAGTTCAGTTGTCGGGTAACACCACCATGACAAAGGGTTTATTTCTGTCCAGGGTCATCAGTGAATACAGTACATCATGCTGAAACAGGCTCTCTTGGTTTCAGTGAAGGAAAATTAAAAGCTATAGCATACACAGAAATTCTATGTAATTGGGTATTTTACTTTAATCTTTTAAAGGTGCATGGGAGGATTTTTGGGAAAATTTTTTATTACAATGGCAAAAGTTTATGATGACAAAATCTTATATTTAATAGTTTTTTTTGTTTAAATGGAAAATAATGTTTTTTGTAATTATCATAACCTCCATTTAAATGGAATTAATTTTAGTGCAATTTATTTTTTGCTTACATCCAGAGGTAGTTGTAAGTTTTTGCCAGCATGATTTGTGTAATAACCTGGCCATATGATAATGTTTGACATACTCTCTTTGAGTAAGATTTGTCTGACGTACTCTCTGGTCTTCACCCCATCCTGTTATTGGTTTGCTTTGCAAATGTGTACACCTGTAATGTGTTTCTGTGTCTATAATGGTTTTCTTTTGTCGTTGGTTTATCCAGGTTTTCTTTTGTTGTTGTAACTCCTGGTTTTGGACTTTGCTTGTAATAGATAATAGATTTTTCTTGGGTGCCTTTGTATATTGACCCATTGCTATGGATTTTCTGACAGTAATGCTTGCAGGTAACTCAGTCAACCATTTTACATTTATATCTGCATCATATCTTATCTCTCTGCATGCTACTTCTCCAAAGCATTCATCTTTGTGGTTCACCTTGTATATGAATATAAGCTAAGCAACTACATTAGAGGAAGCAGTCAAAAATAAAATCTTTTTCCAATGTATGTGCTTGCAAAACCATTAGCATGTTTTTTTCAGACAAAATTATAATTGTGGAATCATTTGGTCTGTAATTTTCTCTCTGCGAAAAACTGACATGGCAGATCAGAGAAGAGCACCTTCAAATATTGGAAGTACTCCAGGTCATTGTGTAAATGTATGATGTTCAAATAGGGCTATAGTTTATCTAATACTCTCCTAAAAATGAGCTGATTTCCAATTAAGTGTTGAGGGAGTAAATATAATAACCAATACTTTTTCGAGAGGAATGGTCAAATCATTGTATTTCCCAAAAGAATTAAGGACTTTATTCTATCTATGCAAACCAGAATAATAATTCATTTACATCTCTCCAGCAAATCCTTAACTCATGCACACTGCTAAAGATCTGTTTGAACAGAAGCGATTTTTTAACCATAAAACATCTTTAATAGTGTACATTGTCTTTATCTAGATGTGATTAAATGACAAAAAATAAATGAACATGTATAAGGTGAAATGTCACTTCACTGCAATTAAATATCTTAAACTAAAAATAAAAGGCTTTGTATTAATTATTAGGACAAGTAAACCTTTAAGAATTGTTGCCCCAATTATAACGGAAGGGTGAACAGGCGATGTCTGGTTGTCATTTATAACTTCACCTTGCTTTTTTATGATCATTTTACAATCCTTAGAGTGGAAGCATGGCCCTTTACAAATTACTCTGCTGACAGACTGTCAGTAAGTTAGACTAATGCAATTGGCCAAGCTTCAGCTCTCAGGGAGAACAGTGACAGTTCACCAGCCCACATAACACGAGTTCCATTTAGCTAAATAGATGGGCCGTGATCAGAGCCTGAAAGCTATTATATAACGTGCAACAGCAGGATTCAATGTTTCTCAATAGGGTTGGAGGGTTACAGAAAATTAAACACATACCTATCAATGCAGCTAAATAAAATGCCAAGGGACTTAATCTTCATTACATTTAAATCCTGTTGAATTAAATCATGTTTAGCACATATTTGCCCTTTTCATGTGATCTCTTTTAGGGTGAATCCATCCCCATCTACAACTCATAATGGTTCACTGAATGAACTGCTGAGAATGAAAAGCATGAGCAGGCATGTTATCTATATACTCCAGAAGCCAAATGGGAGCACTGTAGGGATGAGGTAAACTTTGATATTAACTACTATCATCAAAACCCCGAAAGAGCACTGTTTAGAAAAATGGTGTGCTATTCCCAAGATATTCATGGGAATTCCAGCTATTTTCAATCAGTTCACCAGATAACCAATAAAATCTGAATAATTCATCTCAAGTTAGGGATGGATTAGAAATTCTGGGCCCTTGTGCAGAAAACCACTCCCCACCATGTTACATTTGAATCAATGTGCACAGTCTTGCAGCATAAATAAAATTATTACATTTCTACTTTACACATTTGCAGAATAAAGTTTACGTTCAAACTATTTATTAATGTTAAATGCCAGTTGGTCCCTGCTGGAGTTGAGTTGTATGACAAACTGATGTTTCTTTCTATATGCAAGTTAACGCGATTATTCATGACACATCTTGTATACTTTAAGAAACTTGAAGAACATATGTCAAGATGTGCTGAAGCTGTCCTAATAATTGTAATGGCCTACACTAACACAACTAATTTGTCAACCATATACTGTATACTGTATGTAAAATATTTTATACATGTACATTTCTTGCTTATGAATACATTTAATTGATTCACTCACTGGTTTTCACTTTCCTTGTGTGTTTCTGGACCTAAAGGTCTTTAAAAAGCACTCTGATGGCTGTGGAAATTTAAGTGATTCTTCAACATTTTCTTCTCCTTAAATCTCCATTCACGGATTCTATTAGCTGCTAATTCGATGTGATTGTGGTTTCAACAAATACTTTGGCTCCGTGCACACCAAACAGCCAGCATTACGCTCTATTTGCACACATAAGAAGTGGAACATTGCTGTGTTAGCAAGTCAATCTAATCAAACTGCTTCACTATGTGTGCCTTGAGGACAATAATACTCCACGTTTGTCCACATGAGTGCGATTGCGACTGCTTCTTTGCATTGGAAATGCTCAGTGGTGTCTGGATATATTTTTTGTTTTTCATCTGACCATTGGAATATAAAGGTGTCAGCACTTCAGTTGTCTAGTCAAAGTCCTGGGGCAAAAAAAAAAATGGAAAGAGTTAGAATTTAGTTTGGTATGAGTCTTTGTGGCTGTTCTATAGATGAATAGATGCAGCAGAAGACCAGCTCAATTTCAACAGATTCTGCAGATTCTTTGTATATTGAATATTTATACCAAAATTTGCTGCATAATCTCAGGCATATAAATATGAAATTTATCAGAAGGTGTTGATTATTTTCAGCAGCATTTATTCAGCATTTATGTGTCAAGTAATGGAGGTAAATGCAAGTGTATAAATGTTTTATTTATAGTGCTTACACTCAACCACAAAGACAAAGAAACTAACCATGAAATTACTAAATGAAGAAAAAACATAACCAAAAACAGAATGACAGTCAACAACAACCATGGAAGAAAAAAGGGATTTGAAGTCCTTTAACCACTGAACTACCACTTCTTAGGAGTCAGTAGGTTTGTTACAGGATTCAGGAGATTCTGTTTTTTTGGTAAAAAGGAACTAAAATCTTTCGTACCCAAGATTATCTACAAAGGAATTAAAAATGAAAGTTTTCTTTGATAAAATGTAATTGTTGGCAAATTTGTGTGGTTGAGAAGTCTTCAACTTCAGCGAGGAAACTTTTTCTTGTTTAGCAGAGTAAATCATTACTCAAATCATTGTTTATTTTTTTAACAGATAATCCAAATTGATTTATTTTTGCCCTTGGACAGGTGACAGGACATGAACGTCCTATTCATGGACGTGAAAAATCCTATTCATTTCCCTAATCATTTTGCACAACAGATTGTTTGGTCTATGTATTTCTTGCTGCATTAAACAGACCATCAGCATGTGCAGCATTTGAGTTAAGGAACATTTATGCACTGCATTGTAATTGAATTCTTCATCATTTCGCCTGTTTAGAATGGAGACAAGGCTAAACATTTGGAAAAGAAGCTTGGCACTCAAGAAAAGAAAAAAAAAAATCTAAATTAATTTTTCATGAGCATACGAAGCAGCTTTCCAAAAATGCCTTTTTGCTTGGTGTTCTGAATACAATTGTATAAAGTGATGGCATGAATAATTAGGCTAATTAAATGCTTTGGTGCATTGCTTAAATGGAGCATAACCTAAAGAAACCAGAAACTTTTTTTTAATAAATCTTATTTTATATTGTGTCGCATTTCAATATGTTTTTCTAATCTCAAAAATGCTTAATTTGTTTATCTCACACACACACACACACACACACACACACACACATACACACACACACACACACACACACACAGACACACACATTGGCTGTTTTTTTCCCTGATTTTATCTGTTTTTTGACCTTGAGAATACATTTTTTTTCTCAACCTGATCTTATAAATAAAAGAAAAATCAAACAAAAGTAAAAAGCAATATCTGACCCTATTCCTTCTTTAAAAATCTTATTTTTTTTTGCCATTTATTTTATTAGTTTGCATGAACAAGCATGGTCGTCAGGTAGATCAATCTTGTGTATCTGTTATACATTTAAAAACAAATAAGGAGGGTTTTTATTATTAATTTGTGTGCACATATACCTCTAGGTGTGTATAAGGGTGTAATTGTGTTTGTGTGTGAGTGTGTGTGCCTGCATGCATGCTGCTATGCAATATTATGTATATGGCAACCTTCTACCTCAGCCTATTTTATGTGGTCAGTGTGTCCTCTCAGCATGGGTTCAGAAATATGCGTCTCACCTTTTCGTTTTTATTAATTTATTATATTTCTTCAAACCGCAGAGAGCACAGTTGTGTGCTGACTTTTTTCGGATTTCTGTTTTCATTTAAATGAACAATTTACTTATGCAAAATTTCATTGCCACGGTGTCACTGCTCGTTTAAATCCTCTCCTGATGGTCGGCTTTGTACAGCACCGAGGCTTCAGCAGCCATCAAGAAACAGAAACAGCCAATAACCATGGAATGACACTTGCTGTATCTGCCTGACCCCAATTTCAGCTCTAAAAGGCCCAAATTATAGCAGAAGAGATGGTGCACTTTTGAATATTTCTTTATAAAATGGAAGCAAATGAGACATTTGTGTATGACTTAGCTAACTGGGAAGCTGTCAAAACTAATATGTGTAAGTACAAATTATAGGGTTGATTACCTCTGACATGCATGAAGCCTCATAATATACAAAATTGTCCATGGATATTGCAGCTCTAAATATTTCATTAACAATCTAAATACAGGAAAATTTGACCTGCTCTTCTATTCAGAAGTAAACACTGAGGAAATCCAAGTAGACACAGCAAAACTCTTAGAATCATTGTACTGCTCAAACATAACTTTATCACTTGTCATCTGTTTTTTTTTTTTACTTTTACATTTAACATGAAAATCCTTCATTATTTGTGTCAATTAAAAAAGGTATGCATTTTTTATTTCATACCAAAAAGACACTGAAATATGTATACAAATATTTACAGTACAGACTGTTCATCACCTAAAGATCATGTAGTGTTCGATTTTATATTTCCTCTTCTTAACAACTATATATCAAACAATGGCATATATGGTGATGTAGGGGTATTTAGGGTTTGCAGAAATGCAAGCATTCTTCAAAGTCTGTTAAATAGAGTGCTTTTTGTTTCATCATTGCTACTATTGTATTTGTGGCTAAAATTATTACATTTACATTTTATGGCATTTGGTAGATGCCCTTATCCAGAGCGACTTACAAAGTGCTTTGAAGTCTCCATCAATAAATACATTCTAATACTTGGTCATTAGGGCACAGACTAAGCATACCATCAGTTTAAAGCGATACTGGGAAAGAAAATAGTTAGACCTCAAGGTTATTAATTTTTTTAACCCAAGAAATGCTGATTTAAGGAAATTCTGGAAGTGGTAGGTCTTAGACATAGTTTGAAAACTGCTAGAGACTAAGCTGTTTGGACATAAACTAGAAGTTGGTTCCACCACCTCAGTGCCAGAAGAGAGAAAAGGCTGGAAGCATGTCTTACTTGTACATGGAGAGATGGTGGGACCAGTCAGACAGTCATTGGAACTGTTGATACTAAATAGATCTCTGTCTGACCCCGCAGAACTCCACTGGGCCACTGAATGCCTAGAATCAACGTTTCGTTACACTCTAGATCAGGGGTCACCAACTTTTCTAAAAATAGCTCACCATAGTGCCACTTACCAGTGAGCTGCATCAAATTATTTTTGTTGCTATTCTTTTTTAAATCTGTCACGGATAGACCAAGAGTCGGAAACCGGAGTATGGTTAAACACCTTGTCTTTATTTAGTCTGAACATATACAAGGTAGAGGCTTGAGGAGAAGTACGAACCGGAGAGCGGGTATAAACCATAATGCGGGTACAATCCGTAATGCGAGTAGAATCCGTAATGCGGGTAGTCCAGGGATGATCGCCAATGTGAACCGTTAAAGGCAAACCTATCTTGAGCGCTTCCTCCAAATCGGAGCCAGGAGCATGAAAGTACAGGGAATACTAGTATTAGGAAGTCCGGTAGATCTCTCACGGCAACAAGTAGATCCGACCGTGAGTGAGGCGGAATCGGGACCTTATAAAGGGGAAAGGTAATGGAAACAGGTGTAGGTGATTAGAGCAGGGAGAGGCTGATTGAGAGTTAGAGCCTTGGAGGGATGCATGGCTGATGGTTCCCTTACAAAAATCACATTTGCATTAATACTTGCATTAATAATAACACACCTTCATTAATAATAACATATAATTGAAGGTAAATTGAGCAAATTTGTTATTTTAGAAGTGTGTATCAAACTGGTAGCCCTTCACATTAATTGGTACCCAAGAAGTAGCTCTCAGTTTCAAAAAGGTTGGTGACCCCTGCTGTAGATGATGTAGCTCCCCTTAAAAACAAAATGATCAGGGAGAAAAAATTTGCATAATGGTATAATGATCATACGTGCACCTTAAAACAGACCACTCGGAACATAAATAGCATTAAACCAAATTGACAATATTCCAAATAGAATGGAAGGAGTTATAGAAAATCTCTTAGTGCTGCTCGATCAGCATATATCTCAACCCTCATAGAAAATAACAAGCATAATCCTAGATTTTTATTCAGCACTGTAGCAAAATTAACAGGTAATAAAAGCACTGCACTAACATGCACACCATTAATAGGTAGTAATGATTTCATGCACTTTTTAATAATAAAGTTGAAAACATCAGGCAAAAAAAATCCAGACGATTAATATAAATCCAAAATATTTTATAAATAACCCTGTAGACAGCAGTACAATTATAACAATCAATTGCGAAGTTTTACCCCTATTCAAGAGAATGACTTAATTTCATTTATTTCCTCATCAAAATCATCAACCTGCATTCTCAATCCCTTGCCTACAAGTTTCTTTAAACAGATAATTCCAGAGGTAATCGAACCTGTTTTAAAATGTGGTTATGTACCTAAATCTTTTAAACTGGCAGTTATCAACCCTCTAATTAAGAAATCTGACCTTGACCCTTGTCAGCTGTCCAACTACAGGCCAATATCAAACATCCCCTTTATCTCCAAGATTTTAGAAAAAGTTGTAGCACAGCAGTTATGCTCACACTTATGAATAACATCTTTGAAATGTATCAGTCAGGATTTACGCCTCATCATAGCACAGAGACAGCGCTAGTTAAGGTGGTAAATAACCTGTTATTGGCCTCTGATTAGGGTTTTGTCTCTTTACTTGTTTTGCTCGACCTTAGTGAAGCTTTTGACACCATTGATTATACTATCCTGCTTGCTAGACTAGAGAACATTGTTGGAATAAAGGAAACAGTCTTATTTGACTGATCGCTATGTTTGTGGATGTAAATGGTGAGTTCTCCACACTCTCTGAGGTAAAGTTTAGTGTTCCGCAAGGATCTGTCTTAGGCCCACTGCTTTTCTCTTTATATATGCTGCCCAAATTATACATAAACAAGGTATTCACTTCCATTGCTATGCTGATGATACACAGCTGTATATTTCAGCAAAGCCAGATGAGAGAGATCAGCTTACAAAGTATGAGGAGTATGTAAAGGACATTAGACAGTGGATGCTTGATAACTTTTAAGGCAGAAGTACTTTTACTAGGTCCACATGCAGCTAGAAGTAAACTTTCTGATTACGAAGCATCTCTGAATGATGTTTCTGTCTCAGTGTGTACAGCAGTCAAAGTCCCTGGTGTGATTATTGACTTTAGTCTTTCCTTTGAGGCTCACATGAATAATATTACAAGGATTGCCTTCTTTTACCTTAGAAATATTGCTAAAATTAGAAATATGTTGTTGTTACAGGATGCAGAAAAACTAGTTCATGCTTTTGTTACATCTAGATTAGCCTACTGTAATGCTTTACTGTCTGGGTGTTCGAATAAGTGCATAAATGAGCTTCATTTAGTTCAGAATGCTGCAGCAAGAGTCCTTACAAGATCTAGAAAGTATGACCACATCACCCCTGTTTTAATCAGTCTACACTGGCTCCCAATTAAATCTCTCATTGATTATAAAATACTACCACTAATGTATAAAGCACTTAATGGTCTCGTGCCACAGTATCTGAGTGAACTTCTGTACCATTATGATCCCTCAGGCCTACTTAGATCAAAAGGTGCAGGCTATTTGTTGGTACCTCAGATAATGAAGACTAAAGCAGGGGGCAGATCTTTCCCTTATAAAGCCCCACAGTTATGGAACAGCCTTCCAATCAGTGTTCGGGACTCAGACACAGTCTCAGTGTTCAAGTCGAGACTGAAAACACATTTATTTAGTCAAGTCTTTTATAAGTAGATTTTCTTAGTTAAAGGAGCAGATCTGGAGGGATCATGGAAAAAGAGTGTTCAGTGAACTGTTATATTTGTATGCTGTCATCCCCTCACACTCACACGTTCACTCAGGTTTGTTGACGGTGGTGTGGCAGGTCGTTTCTTATCCCAGAGATCCCTCATGTTGCTGTTACCTTCAGGTTCTCCCTTTAAGTTATGCTGGCATAGCAAGTCTTGCCGGAGTCCCCAACTACACAGTGTCCTTAACTTTCGTACACCAGTAAGGACACATAATAATCCATATCCTTCTCTTTCTCTCTCTCTCTCTCTCTCTCTCTGTCAAGTTAAACATGCTCCTGAGGTTCTAGTGACCACTGTCCCCCATTTTTACCTCCTCGGATCTTCCCACTTCGTCCTGGCCTGCCTCTGGATGGTGTTCTCTTCGATTGGAGGCCACTCTGTGCAGCTGGGGATGGTTCCCTATCAACGCCCTGGGGTTCCATGAAATTACGGAGTAAGAACAAGAGCATTGAGGATGGATTTGGACTGTAGCTAATGTCAACAGTCTGCTACACTGACTCAGGACTACAGTTTGCTTCTGATTAGCATCACTGCACCCCATGCATCATTGTTTAACTGTAATAAATGGACATTCAGTGAAACCCAGATGAGGATGGGTCCCCTCTTGAGTCTGGTTTCTCAAAGAACATCTAATTCATTTTTATCACCACATTATCTGTGTAAAACTGCTTTGAGACAATGTTCATTGTTAATGCAAATAAAAATGAATTGAATTGAATTGAATTGTGAATCAGAGATCAGGGTATGGTGAGATAAGTGCTGGCCTGTTTTTGGCTTTGTAGGCAATAATTAATGTTTTAAATCTGATGCTCACAGCTACAGGAAGATGGTGAAGGGAATGTACCAGAGGGGTGGTGTGGGAAAACCTAGGAAGGTTGAAAACAAGTCGTGCATCTGCATTCGGGATCAGATGCAAATGACTTTCAGAAGCCGACCTACCAGGTGAGTTGCAGTAGCCCAGTCATGAGATGATAAGAGATTGAACAAGCATCTGAGTGGCCTGCATAGACAGAAATAAACCAACCTTATGTTCTAAAGAAGAAATTGACATGAGCATGTTAGTTTAGCAACATGAGAAAGAAAAGAGAGTTTAGCTGTGCTATGAGTTTGCCATCATCCATATAATATAGTGTCTGCATATTGATGGCTTTTAGCACTGCTCACACGCTGCGATTTGTATATAAACCATGGCTACAATGGCAGTAAATCATATGATGAGTGTCGCATTTTGCACCAATTTTAACTTACATACAAAAATGTATTTTACAATGTCCGTCTTTCAGAGCAGGATTGGGCAGGATACAGCTGGATAAAATCTGTCAGAGGGAAATCAGGGATAAAATAATACATTGTGCATTCAGCATAAGGCAAATCAGTTGTCTGGCACTGACTCAACTCAAACTTAGAGGTAGCTTGATATTGACACGGCTCCCATTACAAGCATGCAAATAAAAGAAAAGGTGACATTTAGACAAACAGAGTGTCACCTATTCGATAGATCAAAACAGTCAGACTTGATGGATGTCTCATGCTCTTTATAGACCCAGACAAGCATCTTCAGCAGGATCCAGCATTTAATTCTACCCTCAGGTGTCCCTCACACCCTCCAGACTATTTGAGATCAGGGCAGCACAGACGTGTGGGTTTAAATGAGGCGTCCAGGCTGGTTTACTGTGGCTGCAAATGCCAATGGAAAATGGAAAACTGTGAGCCTGCATCTGGCTCGAGGGCTGTACAAATGAGCCTGGCTGTTTGCTGAGCCAGTGGCATATACCATTTCTGATGATGCAGGTCTGGAAACTAAACCAAACACCCACATTTGCTAAAAGATGGAGTTATCATGTTTAGTAAGCATAAAATGTATTCTTCCATTTTGATACCAGAAAGCAAGCAATTTTACACATGGCTTCTCATGAATTTTGTTCTCTTTCCATATCTGGCACGATTAAAAAGTCTCTTCATTTATGTGTGACTACATTTATGGATATGACTTTACAATACTGTTAAATAAGTACTACTGACAAATAATAAATATTGGGTAATTACCCAGCAAGTAATAAAAACTAATTACCTACTAGACAATGCAGTGATTCCAATTCTTGATATAACTCCAAATGTATAAGTAATGTATAATCAGTGTTGGGCAATAACGCGTTACTGTAACGCAGTTACTTTTGACAGTAACTAATACTGTAACGCATTACTTTTTAAATAAATTAATACCGTTACCGTATGGTGCGTTACCCGTTACTTTTTTAAATGAATGAATTTGGGCTGAAGTGTAGCCTACAGTCTAACCAGTTTACAGCAGAGACGCATTGTAGGATTGGTGGATGAACCACTGTAAACACGAAGAAGACGCACTGTGGGCGTGTCTCCGTTTATTCAGGTCTGTGCGGCAGTAATGGCGAGTCGAGTCGAGTCGAGAGCAAGACGAGTTTCTCAAAGTGGAAATATGCTCATTATTTCACTTTAGTTGAGCATAAAGACAAAAACTTTTTAGTCAAATGTAAGCTGTGTCTTTCTGGTTCGAAGCTCGTCTCTACTGCGATAAACAGCAACTCCAATCTGTTGAAGCTCCTCCAGAAACTCCATGCCTCAACGAAGCTAGAAGCTAGAAGCTAACCCGGTGTTCTGTTCTACATTGTCGATAGATTTCATACTTAAGCCGTGAAAGGAACATTTTTAAGAGCTCAACACAACAGCTTTTATGATGCAGAAGCCACTTTAGTTTTTGATTCTGAATATATTATTCAGCTTGTTTTGTTATTTATTTCAGAAATCCTTGTGATATATTCAGTTACTTTTTGAATGAAGTAACTAGTAACTGTAACTAGTTACTATTTCTTAGTAACTAGCACAACACTGGGTATAATCCTTAGCTAGGTTTGTGTCACACTTTAATTTATACACACAAAGGTGCAGGACCTCAGAGAAAAACCCATTAAAGTTTAAATTAAACATTAAAGTGCATTAAAATGGTGTAACACACACCTAACTGGATTATCCTGCTTATACCATGGTCACTTGCCATCATTGGCATGTTACAGTTGTCACTGTTGTCACAGACTGATTGGATAACCGTTCCATTTAATTGTCGTGAATTGATCTTGAATTGCTCTTGGTATAAATCATGCACAGAGATAAAGTATTGGCATACGATTATATCCACTTTTTCCAATAAAGAAGCTGTTAGTGTAAATTCTTTGCTTCATCTGTCTCCCTTTATCCCACCTGAATCAAAAGGCCATTCTTTTCATTATTTTTTCATTTGAATATTTTCTTTGGTTCAAATTTAAATTGTTCTTCAGGCCATTGATCAAAATCACTATTTTCACCATATAAGTTAAATAACGATTTAAATCATTCATTTAGCTCAGTAAGGTCAGTAGAAAATGTTTTCAATAGCTGTTAAAGCACCCTGTATAGAACTGTAACTGTATGTTACTATGGGTACCATAATTTATAGGGCATCACATTCATTTAGAATGATGATTAAATGTATGTTGTATGGTTTGTACTGAAAGTATTCCACATTAATATAGTCAAAAATCAAATACAATATAACGGTAGAGTTTGACCAGAATAGAAATTAATTGATATTCTGACACCAGTAACTATTTAAAATATGCATAATACTATTTGTGTGTGTGTGTGTGTATATATATATATATATATATATATATATATATATATATATATATATTCTATGCATTATATAATGTCTATCAAGAAAACTGACAAATTGAACCAGTGGTCATGAGTAGTTGTAAAATGGACACGAATGACGCATTGTTGGATAAAATAACTTACTTTCATTACTGTAAATATGAAAAAAAATGAACACTGGAAACGCTGGTTGTATGTATTTATGGTCAAATCTTTACTATTGTCTTTTATGGTTTGCAGTTTGCACCTCCAGAGGGAGAAGTAACTACTCAACCAGATTAATAAATGTTTTATATAGGAAGGGAAAATTACATGCTTTAAAAATCTCTTGGATACTCATTCATTGCCGCATATGAACATCTCTATCCTGTGGGTCACTTCACCAGGACTAGTTATGTTTGATGCTTCAGTCTTCAGCCTCATTTACCATGCAGTACTGACCAATCACAGCTTATCACTTAAAATTTTTCCACAACATGACAGATATACAAGATGTCATTAAGCTCTACAATCCTCTACAAGGTATGCATATGTCTAACACTATATAACCGTATGATTCTGGACTTCCTTTATCTTACCTGAATCAAAAGGAAATGCTTAGACTTGCCATCTGAGGATAACCTTCCTCTTTAGTACTGTCAGTCACTGATAAAGTGCTAGTGCTGAAGTGCTGAATGCTCTGAATAACGCACTCCTGAATTTATATGCGGTACACGCAGTTTTATTTTGAAAACCAAAAGTAAAAGAGAATGCATTTAGCTGATTAATGAAAATAAGGCCATTTTCTTCTGAATGAGGATTGACTGAGGGGAGAAAGGCAAAATGCCTGATGAAAAGCTTTTTTCATGTATTTTGTAAACATCTTTAAATTTCAGAATGCTGCTAAATATTTTTTTTTTATTAATTACTACAAATAGCTGCATGTTACATGTATAAATACCATGTGTCAGTAAACGCTTTATGTTTTTGCCCCATCACAAGTAAAAGTAAATAACTCTCCATTAATGAGTGCCTTCAGGACGTTTATTTTATAACAGTAATTTCTACTACATATCTAGAATAATTTGATATACTGTAGACATTCATATATACACGCCCATATGCAGACACAGAAAAAAGTCCCTAATTACTACTCATATTCACAAACTAGTAGCATAAAAGCCTTTTGGAAAGGATCCTGTTTCATTATTCTGCAATGATACACTGGCAAACATCCAGGCTTCCCTTAGCTCTAATGCAGAGAGTCAGTGAGTTAATGGCTTTCTCTGTATCACCATCAATAGCACTACTTCTTACATCAATCAGCAATTAACTGCAAGCGCCCTATTACAACGACTCTCCAGACATAACTTAAAATTATACGCCAAAGTGTGTATATTATAAAAACGGAACCTTTTTTTTATTTTATTTTATAGAGACCTTGCTAGTGAGAAAACAAATCTTTTTACAATGTCTTCTATTATATACTCTACACAGTGGTCTCTAAAATGGTTATTTTCCAGAATTGTTAATAAAATCATTTAAAATCCTTAAATAAAAAATAAAATAAAATTTGGCATACATCAAACAAGTAGTTCTCCAGATTTTTTTACTCACAAAAAGGTTGGAGACTCACTGTTCTAGCAGTTTCTATCTACCATAAATACATAAAGACGTTACTCAATAAGTAACCTATTAAGTACAAAGCAATCAGTGGCATCATGGTGCTATTTATTTAGCTCTGTTCATGTTTCACCAATTTGAATGAAATGAAAGGCACACACATGCATGCTCCTGCCCATATATTTGTAGATTGCTAGCTAGCTAATTAACTAGCTATATTGGTTATGTTGTCAGGTTTTCACTTCAGAGAAACACTTCTGATATTAAAATGTAAAGAAAAAATAAGTTGTTTTTGTCAGGGAGCTCCCTGCTTCCTCGCCTGTGTGCGCCCCGCCCGTCCGGAGCTCATCACCGGCCTACTAATGCCGCTCACCTGGCTCTCGTTTCCCACCTACCTATATAAACCCTTCACTCTCACCTCTCAGGCGTCCGTTATTGTTCATGTTGGACTCTGTATGTGTATGCTTCGCTGTGTTTTCATTAAAACCCTGTCCTGCTTGGCGATTCGGCTTCCGCCTCATTCACTCGCGCCTGACAGTTTTCTTCACTGTGTTGGAATCCAACATTTTCAATGAATTATATTTCAGAACAAACATACTTGCTATGCATTAATTAAGTGTCATCTGTACACACATCTGTACACACATAGCCTGCATTTGTTGCAATCATTTTCCAGGTTACTTCTATTGTTGTAAGATAATATCTATGACAGAGAACACTTCATATTCTAATTTTGATTTCAATAATTAATAATGAAATACACTATATGAACAAAAGTTTGAGACGTTAAGAAGCTTTTTATTGTCATTTCAACCATATATAGTTGACGCAGTACACAGTGAAATGAAACAACATTCCTCCTCCACCCTGGTGCTACATAAACAATATAAAGCTACATAACAGAAAAACACAGAGCTAAGGACTAGTAAGTGTCCTCGCCACATAAAGTGCCCAAAATGCACAGTGCGGTGTGTAAAAGAGAACTGAGTACAGGAGTGTACCTTGTAATTTAACAAAATGTAAACAAAAGGGTTTGTGCAAAAAAGCAATAGCAATGTGGACACCTGACAACAAGATTTGAATGTGCTTTTTGAATATCCCAATTTGGTCACTATTTGCCGTTAAAAGCTCCACTCTTCTGGAAAATGTTCCACTAGATTTTGGTTGTGGAGTGTGGTTATGGAGATTTGTGCTCATTTAGCCACATAGGTGGTAGTGAAGTCAGGTAGTGATGAAGAGTGAAGAGGTCTGGGGTGCAGTCTGCATTTCAGTTTATCCCAAAGGTGTTCAGCATGGTGAGGTCAGAACTCTATAGCAGGCCACTCAAGATCTTCCACTCAAAACAGTGTAAACTATCTCCAAGAAAGTCACTTTGTGCACAGGGGCATTGTCATGCTGGAACAGATTTGGAACAATTTAATGCTACCGCATTCAAAGACATCCTATACAATTGTGCTCCTCCAACTTTGAAGTAAAAGTTTGGGGAAGAACCACATATGGCTGGAAAATTTAGATGTCCCAATACTTTTGTCCATATAGTGTAGGTCTAGATTGCTTCTATGTTATGTTGTAACTTGTTTATCACTTCTACATACTGAACACCGACTTGATATTGGTTTATTCAAATAATTTTTTTGATGAGTAAGAGGATACAAGTACGGTATGGGATGTGGTGATTGATACCTGTATTAGCATTAATCTCTGTAAATGTTGATGTATTCTGCTTTTGAGAAGATTCTAATCTGAGAAATAAACTGAAATGGTTTAATGAGAAATTCACTCTAATTGATTTTGAAGGGAGAAAAAAGCTTTATAAGCAACTTGAGACTGCTGCACGAGAAAGGGCTAGAAGGCAACATTTGGAGACAGAACAGAGCTTCGTATACTGCAGCATTTGATGTTTGGTAGACAGAGTGAGAGGGAGGGGGGTGGTTTAGAGAGAGAGAGAGAGAGAGAGAGAGAGAGAGAGAAAATGCTCAGCATAAGAGCATCAAAGTGCGGCCTAAATCCTTAACATTGATGAAGCACAAAATTACAAGCAGTGAGGTGCTCGCCAGTCCACAGACCCGCAGTTACAGCATAACAAGGCTTTCATTGCGATTGATTTCCCCTTTTCTTCAGATTTAATTAAATCAGATTTGAGTCTGGGAGCCTTCTTGTCTCTGACTCTGCCTCTTCTGCTTTTGAAGTGTAAAGCAGATCTCAGCGATGGAGGGAAAGAGAATTTCTCTCACATCGGGTTCTGCAGCGTTTAACAGCACAAAGGACTTTCACAAGGTCGTGCAACAGGTAAAAAAAAAAAGTTCATTTCATTTTATTGAGTAGAATAACACAAAATCTTACAAATTATGTCTCAGTCTGCATGTTTCCCCTTTAATTGTTTGCTTTCTGCTTAGCCACCCCCCCTTCCCTTCTTCATTTATATCTGAATAGGAAAGGTATTTTTGCTGAGCTGTGATTTATCTAAATTGATTTTAGTTTTAAAATAAATGTTTATTTTTTTTCTATTAATTCATGTTTATATAATGTAAGTAATGCGATAGATTTGATTATTCTCTTGTTTTAACCAAATTCAGTTTGTATTTTATTGTTGTCTGGAATGAACTTTATTTTCCAGATATCATATATGGGCAAACTCACAGTTTTAAAGACTGTGATACGATTACATTTTATTAGAATAATAGGCAAGTTGTCCCAGCAGTGGATTGTGTGAGTCTCCCTGATTTCATCAACAAAGAAACACAACACAGAGATGAGACTTCTTACAGCCACACTGAACTCTGAATTAAATCCACAAAAACTTGACAATGTCTGTGTGTGAAATAATAATTTGTACTTATTTAGTAAAAATATTTTTTCTGTGTAGTCTGTTTAATATTTACACCACAGTGCTGTTGAATTCTTGAATCTGATTGGCCCAAGTACACTACTTAATGGTTTGTTTGGTTGTTTAATAGCAACTAATTCACAGGGACTTCTAAATGTGTATAATGATGTTTTCCCTGAACAGCTGTTTATATTGCATTTGTGGAAGGAGTCTCCACTGTCAGCGCTTTTTGTTTTATTAGCAGAATTTTTTTTGTGTCTTATTAGCTCTATTATTAGCCCTCATTATAGCTATAGGTGATAACAGAAAACAACTTTCATGCTTGTTTCATGACATTAAATGTAACCAAATTATACAACTAACCAACTAACTAACTAACTAACTAACTACTAAATATAACTACAAAACAAACAAAAAACTAAAAAAATTATAGAAAGTAAAAATTCTATTAAAAATTTAATTAATTTAACAGGATTTAAGATGGAGATTGAGATAGTTTCTACTACAAATATTTTTGAGTAAATTAAGTATATGAGTATATATATATATCCTAAATGCTAAAATGTCCTTGTTTATATGAATTTTTGTTTTAATAGACAGCCAAACAGCTGAATGTATAAATAAACCTTTTCTTATAAAACTATGCTTTACAGCCAATATCATATACAATATGATTTACAGAGTGTTAGAGTGATTAGTCATACAGTATAGCAAAGCAATTGATTCTAAAAAAAGAAGACTATTATAAATAAATGGATGGGGAGTATGTTGATAAGAGAAGGCATTAGTATCATATTACCTAATGGACTGTGACATCTCAGGCTGGACAGTGCAATCTAGCATCATACAGTGATGACTTCACCTTCCATCACTGGCTCTCCTGATGTTTTTGAATCTCTGGGTATTTTTTTTTTGTTTACTGGATCTAAAAATATAACTATTGTGTTACTCTGACTGATGGATTGACAGTAAAGACAGTGTATTTTAAAGTGAATGTCTCAGACATCGAGCAGCCAGGTTGTTCTGCATATTTTACAGACTCAGCTCTTGACATCACGTCAAAGTGATGGCTTTATTCAGGCATTCAAATATACTACAAGAAGTTCAGGATTTCCTGCATTTGCCATTGTACACTTCCTTAGCCAACATGACAGCTGGTTTTATATTGATGTAATACCTGACAATAGCTCTTCTGCACCTATCTGTCCTCATGTGCCTTGTTGAAGTCTGACTTTCTTGACCCCATTAGTGTCTTCATTAGCACTCGCCTCTCAGTCGCTCTCTTTCTCTTTCTCTCTCTCTGACTTTTACTCAGTGCTGATCCCTATTGTTTTGTGACCTCAATTTGCACAGCGTCTGCAAACCTTTCCTCACTTTACTGAAGGGAGTTTCAAACTGGAGAACTAAATAGGATTGGAGAAATCGCATCACTGAAGCGGTGAGCATTTGTGAGACTTCAGATAACTTAAAAGAGCTTGGGAATATGCTGTTATAGGAAAATATCCATCACCAACCTGATATGAAGATAATTTACCTTTGCATTGGAAGTTATTTGTGTCTTCTACTTTGCTAAATCAGAAATTGTACTCTAATATGTAATAAAACAATGGTAAACAATGTTTCTTCATCTAAGAGAAAAGCTAGAATAGGTCTGGAGGTTCTGAGAAAGTCAGGCACGCTTGTTTAATCATTCAGACTCTCCGATTTCAGTAAATGCAAGTCTGAATTATTAAACCATCAAGAGTCAGAATGCTGGTGCCTCTTTTACATCGATTTTGTTCTCATTTACTCTAAAGCTTGGAAGTTGCTGTTACAGCCCAGACTTGATTGGGTTATCTGAGACCATCAAGGCATAATGTTTCAATTCAGTGAATTAAGCTTCGAAAAAGCAATTATGTCATGATTCGATAACTTTACCTTTAATTTGATTTTTCTTCAGGCTACTAAGGAAAGGTTTTGGCATTGTGTCTTGAAACTAGCGGAGAATTCGTACTGCATAAGCGTAGATCAGTTAGTGCATTACTTTACTGGCTTCCAGGGGTAACTGAGTTCAGAGTAGAGGTGATGAAATTAGAAGTACAGATACTCATGTTTAAACAATACTCAGGTAAAAGTACCGACTATACTTTTGAACTCAAGTTAAATTAAAGAAATTTGGGCTTCGACGTAAAAAAAGTAGCCATTACTACTACCTGTTTAAGTGTCACACTGGTAACTGGACGCCATGTCATTTTATTATTAGGGCTGTCATTCGATTAAAATATTTGATCACGATGTTCTAAATGTTCCTTAAATTAATACTTTCCAATTTCTTATACTCTAATCAACATGGGCATGGACAAACATTGATGCTTTATGCAAATGCATGTTTATTATTTGTAAAACCAAATTCAACATAGAGCATGAAGACAAAATATTCTTGTAAACGTTTTAAAGTAATTATGGTGTTTTAAATTATGTAAATTATCAGGACACCAAACAGAACCTTTGCTATGTTTCCACACGGACGTTCAATGAGGTGATACCAGAGAAACTGCACCTTTTATAACTTTCATACGGATTACATAATCAGAGATTATTTGTATTCGATGTGAATTGGTTTATTTAAATGTAGACTTTTTGAGCTTTCTATACGTATATTTATTATGTCTGTGAGGCAAGTATTCTCTGAGATTTAAGTTGTTTTATATGTGTGTCTGTGAAGAGAGGAGACAGAGACGGCAGAAAGCGCCCCTGTCTGTTTTCTTTACTTTACAAAGTAACAACATTTTGTTGTTATTAATTATTTTTACTTTACAAATTAAAGTAGATCTGTTACAGAGTCGAATGATGTATTTCTTTTATCTGCACAATAAAAAAAAACCACAACGTAATATATGTTAGTTTTGGCATTATGAGGAAAAAATGCAACAAAACAAAACAGTGCTTTTGTCGAGCCCCAGAGGGATAATTGTGTGCATCATGGCAAATTTTGGTGCTGATTTGAGACTTGTAATTTGAGACGCATCAGTAAAACAAATGTTTTGAAACCTCTTTTATATTTATTAATTTCTTTATTAATATTTTCATTAAAAATGGTTAAACAGAAATACGCACTGCATTAAGCGCGTGTTTAATTCGACCAGTGCCATTAAAATTAATTTGGATTTTGACAGCCTTAATTGATATATTAATACAAAACGAATTAAAAATGTTTTTACCTAATAAATGTATTCAGGCTGAACAACCACCATAGAACACAAGCAGAGAAAAAATTATGATTACCAGGTGATGAGGAATGTCTCTTTCCTCAGTCATGTTACTTCGCTGACTCCCTCTGTCTCATCCACGTTAACCCCAGACTTCTTGGTTCCTTCTAACTGCTCATTGTTAGTGTCATACACTAGTCTACATCTGTGGTGTGTGATAGCTAGGAAATGATACAACAGTGGTAGGTTGAAAAAGCTGCACAATGACAAGAAATAGGCTTATGGTCTGAAAATGGCACGCAATGAGAAAAAAAAATGTACCTCACCAAATAGATTATAACTACAGAACGAGCCTGTTTTGAAAATGTAAGTAGAAAGTACAGATATTTGTGTAAAAATGTAATGAGTAAAAGTAAAAAGTTGTCCGAAAAATAAATAGTGAAGTAAAGTCTAAATATCTACTTGAGTACAGTAACGAAGTATTTCCTGGCCCCCTAAACTTTTAACCGTAATCCCTACAGAATCCAATCCTAATCTCTGCAATTACCAACTCTAATCTCAATAGTGTCCAAGAGTAATACCTGCAGATTTCAACAGAAATAACTGAAATCATTGCAGCATCCAACCTTAATCTCCACAGTCAGTAACCTGAATATGAATAGTCTCCAATCTTAATCACAATAGCATCCAATACTAATCTCAGCAGAATCCATCTCTTATATACATTGACTCCATTTGTAATGTCTTCAGACTCTAATATTTATAGAATCCAAACCTAATCCCTTCAATCTCCAGTTATAATCCCAGCAGTCTTCTTTTCTAATCTCTCCAGACTCCAGATTCCTATATTCACTGCAGACTCCAATCCTAATTCCTACAGAATTCAACTCCTATCCATGCAAACTCTATCCCTAATCATAGCAAACTCCAGCCCTATTCCTTGCACAGTCCAGTTCTATTCTACGCTAATTCCTCTCCACTGCTTCTCTTTCTCTACCCATCCTGAGGCATCCTGAAGTTGCTCCAGCCCCAGTCACGTCCCACCTCATGAAGATTATGGACCTTTAAAGAAGTAGATGCCGAACTCGCAAACTTCCCGTACCATCTAGAGACGTACCAGTGCCAATTGGATCCCACTTCACGTGTGGAGTTTGGACATTGGACCTCACCCAAATTTCCCCACTGTGGGACGAATAAAGGTTTATCTTATCCTGGAGTGTTTAAAGGCTCTGGCATGAAGAAGCTGGTGTTGGATCTGTGATGATCGCAAATGTTGAGCTATTTTATGAGCTGCTCAGTAGCTCCTAGTTTTATAACTAATAATGACTGTATAAGACTGTAGAAAGAACATTACTTATAATTTTACATTCCAGTGCTCATGTTAGTTCTCACTCTCCAGTGTTCTGTATTGTTTTAAAGACTATAATCACACTCTTGATGTCACCCAAATGAGGATGGGTTCCACTTTTGAGTCTGGTTCCTCTCAAGGTTTCTTCCTCATAACATCTAAGGGAGTTTTTCCTTGCTACAGTCACCATGGCTTGCTCATCAGGGATAAATACACACCATTCACCTTAACTGTTGATTTCTGTAAAGCTACCTTGAGACAATGTCTGTTGTGACAAGCGCTATATAAATAAACTTGACTTGACTTGATTTGACCTCAACCCCAATTTCCATGATCACAACTTTAATCCCAGAAGAATCCAACCCTAATCCTAAAATATCAGTCCTGATCCATGCAGGCTCCAATGCTTATCTATCACAAAAAAAGCCTATTCCCATTACCCCCCAGCTAAAGACTCGAACCCATATTGTAATCTGAACAGTCCCCAAAAATTAATAACAAAATAATTCAATTCTAATCCTAGCAATCTTTATGGTTTATTATGAACCTATGCGGTAATTCAAATCCCTGAAAGCCCAAACCATAAACGCTGCAAACTGTAGCTTCGATCTCCACAGACCATAACCCTAATACAAATCCTATGGCTGCAATTCTTCCATATCAGTTTTTTACAATAGTAGAATGATATATGTGGCTTTAGCACTGTTTTAAATTGATCGACCCATTCATGCCATCCAAAAAAGGTTGAGTACTCTTTTTGAGTGCCTTTATCACACACCATCATAATCAAGTTGAGTTGTGAGAGACCAGTAATCAATCAGCCATGCAGAAGCTACGAAGAGGGGTTATGACCCCGATCTCTGTGAATCACCAACTAACCGTGCTCCTCACAGGAGGGTCATTCAAAGAGAATTATCTCTGAACACCACCAGCTTTTGAGAATCATAAATGCTGTTGTCTGTAGCATTTACACAGAAAATATGTACCTTTGGTAAACAGCATGGAGCCACAAACCACTATCAGTCTGCTGAAAATATTTCCATATGTTCACATTATAATAAAAAAAAAAAATTAATGCCCCTGAGGCAAAAAAAAAAGATATTTAATCATCGCCATGTCATAATGGAATGGAGTTTCTTAGCAAGTATCTTTGAATTCTCTTATCATTTTTATTTTCCATATGATTTTGTTGTTGTTGGATGTTATGCTAAATACTAAATGCCTTTAATTAATTAATGTGCCTCCACTGAACTGTAGCTGTAGGAATATGCGAGGTGGAGATCTTTCTGAGTCCACTGGCAAAATGTATTTCGAATAAATGCATTGGAGGTACTATGGTTCAGCAGAGGGTTGTTGTGGGTTGCTTCAGTTGTCTAGGGTCCTACTTTATACCGATCTACTGTCTATATGTAATTTCACATATTCACCCAGTGTCTATTGGTTTTCTTTGGGGTCTTTGGCCTAGTCCCATTTATCAAGTCCATTGTAATAAGTATATGGATTTGCCTAACAGCTTAGAGGTGAGTACAGTATACATATGTATATGTAGGTTTGTAAAGTTGTGTCGTATTCCTGCCTTGTGCTTGGTCTCACAATCCACAATTACCTTGACCTGAATAAATAAATGCATTTACAACAAATTCAACAAGTGGCTAACATTAGGTAACCTGGTATTCATATTTCCAAAAATATTTTAGAGCACACTACCCTTAATACAAAATCAAATCAAAATCCACTTTCCCCAAACACAGACATTTTGGTTCCTTTTTTTACTTTGAGATTATGACCTCTGTCATGTGTAGATCTTTATACTTCTAACAGAAGCTAGAATAGCTTAATACAACCTAACACACACACACACACACACACACACACACACACACACACA
>JAAIIK010000019.1:6673367-6690040 GCA_014706435.1 Silurus glanis | reverse complement strand
TCTCTCTCTCTCTCTCTCTCTCTCTCTCTCTCTCTCTGTCTCTCTCTCTCTCTCTCTCTTTTACTTTTAGATATGTGAGTTTTTGGGAGTAACATTATTCCAATAATTTGGACTCAAATGCAGTCTTTCAAGTTCCAGATCAGGGGAAAGTGCAAATTGATTACCATTCCATGCAATGATATTCATATATATATATATATATATATATATATATATATATATATATATATATATATATTGTGTGTGTGTGCATGTGTATGTGTATAATAAATACAAGGATAAACATACAGTATATATCAGATTTCCGTATGGGGCTGCTATGTGGCTTTCCCAGTAACTGAATAATTCATGGTGAATAATATGCTTTAAGATGAATAAATGAATAATAAGCTTGGTGAATATATTGAATAAATTTGAAACAAGAAGAATTGTTTAGAAAGAATGTGCTGTAGAAAACAAAATGTGCTTTTTAAAGTCATATGAGAAAATTTGCCAATTTTATGTAAATGTGGCGTAGTCTTGGAAAAGCCATTGGATGTAACTACTTTGCTTTAGAAAACTTTAGGAAAAAATATATTTCACCAAAGAAATGTTTATTTTTATTTTTTTATTTGTATTTCTGCACAGACTAGAAGGTTATGTTGTGTATGTAATCTCTTCTAACAGTGAATGTCTTGCTTTTATCAAGCTGTTGAATAGCTAATCTGGATATTGTTTAAAAACCTAATAAATCCATTTAGTAATTAGAGAACAACTGAGAAAACCTTTTGTGATGCACTTGCACACTCTGTACAGACAATGGCTCAAAAAGCATTTCATGAACAAAAATCTGGAAAAATAGATTAATACCAGTGAGGTAGCAAATTATTTTAGTGAATATTTTCACCAGTGTTAGTGTCAAGTCAAGTCAAGTCAAGTTTATTTCTATAGCGCTTTTCACAACAGACATTGTCTCAAAGCAGCTTTACAGAAATCAACAGTTAAGGTGAATGGTGTGCATTTATCCCTGATGAGCAGCCGTGGCGACTGTAGCAAGGAAAAACTCCCTTAGATGTAATGAGGAAGAAACCTTGAGAGGAACCAGACTCAAAAGGGGAACCCATCCTCATTTGGGTGACATCAAGAGTTTGATCATAAATCTTTCAACAATACAGAACACTGGAGAGTGAGAACTAACATGAGCACTGGAGTATAAGATTATAAGTAAATGTTCTTTCTACAGTCTTTGGTATAAAAGTAGGAGCTACTGAGCTCAACATTTTTGATCATCACAGATCCAGCAACAGCTTCTCCATGCCAGAGCCTTTAAACACTCCAGGAGGTCCAATGTCAAAACTCCACACATGAAGTGGGATCCAATTGGCACTGGTACGTCTCTAGATGGTTCAGGATGTTTGCGAGTTCGGCATCTACTTCTTTAACGTCCATAATCTTCACGAGGTGGGACGTGACTGGAGCTGGCCAAACCTCAGGAAGCCTCGGGATGGGGAGAGAAAGAGAAGCAGTGGAGAGAAATTAGCGTAGCTGCTGTTCATGATATTAATAGCACAAGTTGATAATGTGCATGTGATCAGATGTTCTGGAGCACAAGGTTATGATGTGAGACGTGTTATGTGTAGTCTTTGCTAAAAAGATATGTTTTTAATCTGCACTTAAACTGGGTGAGTGTGTCTGAACCCCGAACACTGTCAGGAAGACTATTCCAGAGTTTAGGAGCTAAATGTGAAAATGCTCCACCGCCTTTAGTGGACTTTGCTATTCTAGGAACTACTAGAAGCCCAGAGTTTTGAGATCTCAGGGAGCGTGACGGATTGTAGCGTGTTAAAAGACTGAAGAGATACATGGGAGCCAAACCATTTAGTGCTTTATAAGTGAGTAGCAGTAGTTTGTAGTCTATTCGAAACTTAACATGTAGCCAGTGTAGGGACGATAAGATTGGGGTTATGTGATCATATTTTCTTGACCTAGTAAGAACTCTTGCTGCCGCATTCTGAACTAACTGAAGCTTGTTTATTAATGATGCAGGACATCCACCTAGTAATGCATAGTGTGATTTATATGCTGTGAGCGATGCTTTTATCTCATGATGAGACAAAATCTATAAACTTTACAATTAAATCTTTTAAGAGAAGGGGACAAAACTTTCCCTTTTTTTAAAGTGACATTGTATTATCAAATGAATACCATCAATTGTCCCATTTGTGTGCATGCTTTATCTTAGAAAATGAATGTAATCTACCTTTAAAGTCAATTTATGGTCTATATTCACGGTTTCAGGTAAACATATACGCTTATTTATATAGCATAAGGTGGACATATATATACGTATAGGTGAATGTATCCTTCGTCCTTGTATTGCTAAGTCTCCTGCATTCCATTCTAGTGTGTTAGCTGATTGGCTGAAGCTTTAGCTTTCTTTTCTTGTTTTCAGTAAGTATCATGACACAGATCTATTTACTCGGGTATGTGGTGTTGAGTTAAGCCTTTGAGCACTTATTTCCCATTATGTATTGGTAATCTTAATATGATTCTTCTTAATGGATCTTAAAATGCTACAACTTTGTTTCTCAAGAAACTTGTTTTTCACAGTCTTCATACAAAAATTCATAGCGTGAAGTGTTTTTCCCGAGACCACCACAAATTAAGCAATGATGACAAAAGTATGGACCAAATAAGACAAAAGATGGACCATCAGAGCGGTCAGTGTCAGACAAATCACATGACTCATCTCAGTCGTGTCCTCAGAAAATCTTTGAGGAAGCCAATGAAGCAGCACAGGTCCTCGAATCCCTCCCATTACGTTTCCTTAAATGCTTAAGCGGCGATATCAGATAAATTAGTCATGTCGGCTAATGTGCGCTCTGTAATCCCACATCACACAGAGAGAAAGCAGCAGTGGCGTCTGCCTTGTTCTGTTTACTGTCGTCACAGTCATCAGATGTGCAGATATTAAGATGAAGTGTTTTCCACAAGGGTGTTGAAAAGATGCTTTAGTCCTCAGTGATCAGACTTCCTCATACTGTATGTGAGTTGAGTTTTGTGCTGATGGTGTGCATCTGCTCGTTTGTGTGTTGTGTAGACTTGTGTAGCCAAACAAATGAAGATAGATGATGTAAACTATGCATAATTTAGCTTCTCTGTTCGTTATCCTTGCCTCACCTTGACTTGCCTCTCTCTCTCTCTCTCTCTCTCTCTCTCTCTCTCTCTCTCTCTCTCATTTGCTCTCTTTCTTTTCTCTCTCTTTCTCTGGTGGATTTCAGTGTACTCCCACCTGACAGGCCATCACACTCAATAAAGAGACTGCAAGACAAGCTATTTTGTGTAATACACCAATATTTGCCTCCAACCCACTATATCAGTTTTGCTGATAGATCCCAAAAGTTCCTTGTTTTTTGTATAATAAAAAATAAATAAAAAACAGACTAAAAATAAATAAACAAAAACAGATTGATGGCACTTGCTGTCAAAACAAAGAGACGCTGCCCAATTTGCATTTATTCATAAAGCAGAAAAGCTGTGTGTATTCCAGACAGTTTTGATCTGCTGATGCATCCACAAACATTGCTTAGTGTATCATGCTTTGGCTTGGGTTTTGGTAAATAAATATCAGCCTTCTAACAGAGAAGACACGTTTTCCCACCAAACATGGATGTTTAAAAGGACTGACTTGGTGGATAAATGATTGATAAGTGAAATTAACATGTTCAGATGATCTGTCCCTTTCCCTGTACATAGATGCATGTACTATAAACTTTAAAGCCAATTAAATTTACAGGCGATATCCATGATTTCAGGTTAAAGGCACACATTAAGAAATATTACTACAGTACTAAAATTTGTCCTTGACATTAAAGACCTTGTGACAAAACAAGTTTAGTACTTGTAAGATGTTTGAGATGTTTTACCAATTTATGAAAACCAGTGTCAACTTCCTTGAACATTATTAGAGCTGGAGATGACTCACAGGCATTCTGGACAATAAACAGCATCCCCTCTATGACCTACTGATGAAATAGAAAACAGTACAGGAGTTTTTTTGTACCAATAGCGATCATACTCTACAACAGCTTATAACTGTGTTGGGACATTTGGTTGTTCTGAGCCAGAGATGGGAAGTAATGAAGTACAAATACTTTGTTGTTGTACTTAATCCCATAACTTATCAACCTATTTCTTGTCATTGTGTAGTTTTTTCAACCTACCACTGGTTTTTCATTTCCTGGCTATCATGCACCACAGACGTAGGATAGCTTACGAAGCTAACAACAAGTAAGGCAACAAGAACTCAGTACTTCAACTTTTACCAGAGTCTTTTAAAACATGACTATCTGTACTTCTACTTAAGTGAAGGATGTGTGTACTTTTGCTATCTCTGTTCTGAGCCAGGATTACACCATACTGCACTATAACGTCATTTTCTTACACTGTATTCATTGTAAGGATGTGATGGTGTTCAGTAAAGACCTTAACCCTTTGGGATGAATTGAAACACCCACTGCACCCCAGGCCTTCTTACCCTACATCAGTACCTGACTTTACAAAAACAATTTATAGCACAAATCTCCACAAGCAATTCAAAATCTACTGGCACATCCTCCCAGAAGAGTGGTGGTTATTATATTAGCAAATCTATTAACAAATTATATGCAGAATAGGATGTTCAAAATATTGTAGGGTGGTATGGTGATGCAGCTACAGGGAGTTTGGTTTGATCTTGAGCAAGGGTAACATGACAGTAGGTGGACTGGAATCCATGGTGTCTTGTGTGTGTGGGTGAAGGTCCTTGTATTAGTATGTCTCCTGTTTTTTAACAGTCTTTTGGATATACAGTTGTAGCCTTTGCTTTCTGTTCTTATTATCAGTAAGTATCATGTCCCTAATCTATTTTGTCAGATATGTGATGTTCAGTAAAGCCTTTGAGAGCTCATGTTGAAGCTAATTGCTGAACGTCATTGCAGCTCAAAGCTGTAGAGAAGCTCAGACACCGAGCTTGACTTGCTGTGATCGTACATCAGTCATAATTACCACTTAACATCCTAATCCTGGTCGATAAGAATAACTTATAGGCAAGTCAAAGACATAAATAAGATAAGATAAGATAAGATAAGATAAGATAAGATAAGATAAACCTTTATTTGTCCAACATTGGGGAAATTTCCATTTTACAGTAGCAAAGAAAATTTTTTGCAAAAATGAGGCAGAAACATGGTACAAAATGTATACAGAAAAGTATATAAATACAATGAGTAGTAGTTACACTATCAAACAAACAATTTGCACTAGGTAATATTGAACAGTTAAAATTGCTGTTATTAGACAGTTGCAATTGCACAAAAATGTTAATGTTATTGCACAGTTTTAAAAAACAGTATTAACAGTGTGCATTCGGCAGGAATGAGATGGCTGTTTGGTGTCATGTTGCAGCATGAACAACCTGGAGCTCAACTCTCGCAAGACAGTGGAGATGATAGTGGATTTCAGGAGGGACCCAGCCCCCCTCCCCCTGTCATCCTCTGTAACTCTCCGGTGACATCTGTCGAGTCCTTCTGCTTCCTGGGCACCACCATCACCCAGGAGCTCAAGTGGGCGCAGAACATCAGCTCCCTCACCAAAAAGGCTCAGCAGAGGATGTATTTCCTGTGGCAGCTAAAGAAGTTTCTCCTCCCTGAAAAGATGTTGGTAAACTTCTATACTATCCTCACATCCTCCATCACGGTCTGGATTGCTGCAGCTACAGCCAGGGACAAGCTGCAGCATGTCATCCACTCTGCTGAGAAGGTGATCGGCTGCAGTTTACCATCCCTCCAGGAGCTGTACATCAGGAGCTGGACCTCACGTAACAAGAACAGTTTCTTCACCACTGCAGTCAGCCTGCTGAACACTGCCCCACTTACCGCCAGATGACCAAACTCCATATAATTATATTCACTGTTCTGTTTCCTAACCAGCCTTTCTTCTGAAGTTTATGAACATCATACTAAAGATGTTTTCTGTAAATGAATTATTCACATTTACACCAGAGAACATCTTTCTTTATACCCCAAGGTTTTATATTTGAAAATGAGGAGAAAAAAAAATATTTGGGGTTAGATATAATCAAATCAGTTCACCTACCTGTACATCTGTATGTTTTGGTTATAGACACCTTAATGTACACCTTGTTAAATCTGGAAGTCTTAACAAAGGAACATTTTTAACACATAGAATGTTGTAGCTTTAACACAAGCACACTTCACAACTGGAACATCATTCAAGTGAAACATAGTTTGGTTAGTTACTGCTACTGAAACATAGTTTTATAATTTATAATTATTATCATTATAATGTTTAGCTTGATTTCAGATCTAAAAATGTTGAACAGAAGACCAATAGTTACTTACAGATTTACAAAGGTACAAACACTGAGAAAATGCATGCTGTGACATTTGATGTACATCTAAGAGAATAAAGTAATAAAAGCCACTTCTCTGCAGAATAAAGCATTTATTTTAGAGTGTGGGCTCAACGGACATGAATTTGCTTTACTTTATATGCTATATATAAAGGAATAGGTCTAAAAATAAATTAAAAATTGTGAAAACAATGCATGCATATAGATATTGTTATTGATCTAATAATCTTCTTTTAGATCTTTATACTTGTACTCAACCACTATAATAATCCTGCTGTTTTATAATAGAATTGCACCTAATGGCCTGCAAAATTAATCATCCTGTTCAAGAACCTAATAATACATTAAATTAAAACTACATGAAAAAGATATTTTAAAAACTCCAACAATAATCTGAATTTTAGGAAACACACCAGGTCTACATGATTTTTTTTTGCATTTAAATAAAAATTAGACACATGTACTGAAGTGCTCTTGAGATAAAAGCGGATCATTTTCAAACCTCTGAAATGTCTCATGATTGTGTGTAATCTCTCCACACTGCAGAAATCCCCCCACTGTGATCTAATCCATTCAATCAGTAATGTGAAGCACTTGGGAGATATACAACACGCAAGATTTAAAGACATAATTAACAAGCGTAACTCAGGGTGGAAAAACAGCCTTGACTCAAAGGCTATGTTCAGACTATGGGTTCTCTTGTTTAAACATGCCTGTTCAGGTGAAATATTTATGCCTCATATACTTTTAGTCAGATTTCTCAAGTCATTGTGTTGAGGGTTTTTTGTATCATATTATCATTCGGCAGATCTCCGGCGTTTCTTTCGACTCGGGCCTCACAACTGAAAGTCGATAACTCTGACAGTGGGCAAGTCCATTTGATGAGAATGCATCGATCATGTAAGCCTGAGTCATTCTCCCACACTCTGCTGACACGGGGAGGGAGATGGACGCACTGATACGGCCTGCAGACATTTATCTCCTAGAAAGTGGAGGCCATGGAAACAGCAATTTACAAGAGCACCACTTTGGCTATGACAATTATTTAGTAATCTTTTCCTTATGTATAGGAATCTGATTTGTACAGATGATTACATTTTAGATTTCCTACACAGCAATTTAAACGTGGTTTATAGGTTTCAGCTACATGTAAAGAAACATAGTGAAGTGCACTATAGGGTTCAGTTATGTCTAAAGAAACATGAAGAACTGACTTAATAATTTCCCTTTCTAGTGAAAAAAAAAAACACCGCACCCTATAGGTCTACGCTACGTGCAAATAAAGAAGAAAAAAGATTAATTAATTAATGTGGAGATATATGATGAAGTGTCCTTCATTAAGTGCCTTACAGGTTGTATCTGAGAAAGTATGATGAAGTGTTCTAATGGGTGTCCATCTAGTATTTTCATGTAGCGCCCTATAGGGTTCATGTACATGGAATATGGGAAGAAAGAATTTCACTGTGCTCTAATTAAAATGTAACAAACATAATGCTCATTTTCTTCTTCTGTCTTAATTGTTTAGCTTTTCTGTGGAGATATAGGATAAGATTCCTTAATGGATTTCATTCTAGTGGACAAAACATTATGCAATGCCCTGTAGGGTCCCATCTGTATGAGGAGAAACATGATAAAGTGCTCTAATGGATGTCCATTTAGGGGAGACAATATGATGCAGTGTACTAAAGGCTCCCTGGCTCGCATCCCACCTTCTCTGTACAATCACTTTTTTCTTTTTCTTTTTCGAATCTAATTAACGGTTTAATTGATGGACTATTACATGAATCATATTGCTTTTCACATTTACACTTATTCAAAAACACTTACAATTGAGCTGAACAGTTGAAGGTTAACGGATGCAGACTCACGACCATCATCAGCTTTATCTGTTCGGGAAGACATAAAACCTTGCCTTGCTTATTCATCATTGTAACTGCTGCAAGAAGAAATATCAGAAAATGATCTAATGTGCTGTGGGCTGGCAGAGTGCGAGCACGGATAAACAATCGGAGCCATCATTTTTAAAGCACAGTGCTGCATTCCCACGAAGCACAGATTTGTTATAATTAGCCGTCTTTAATTTGGTCTGGAGAACAGATTCGGCCGGCAGGGTTCAACTCCCTATATCTCCATCAACCACCCTTCACCTCTGTGTAGCCCTTTTTCTCATTTCACTATGACATCCATCATCGTTCTGGACACACTGCTGTTACCTCTTTGCGAGAGTTATGACGGGGAACGCTCGGAGGGACAATAAACCTCTCTGATTCTTTCAAACCAGATTAGTTGGCCACAGGCACTGAGAACACCTTCTGTAACTCATAGACCGTGGCTCTCAATTCCTATGCTCACAGAAGAATGTGACAGACGCTGTGTGTTCCTGTCGACTCACATTTCACAATTAAACGAGCCAAAGTGTTTTTGAGCGAGTGAATTAAAGATGCATTAGGTGCATTAAATTAAAGTGCCTTTTTTTAAGTTCAGGATCTAACTCTCTGAACAATAACTATACAGTTATACAGTATAATGTTCCTGATTTGTATTTTCACAGAAACTGTACAAACTGTGACTCATTTGCGATGCATCCTGTATAAATTATTAGAAGGCTTTAGGACAAAGTTAGCATGGAGGAGGCTGAAAATTCTTGTTTTGTTATTTATTTTTGTTGTAACATATGTGATGTGTGCATTAATATAGCATTAAAGAAAACAGATGAGCATGCAACGATCTCTTCTACATTTTTTGACTGCATAAGAAAAAAGGAAAATAAACGTTTTTTGTTTTTTCCCCAGACAGTAAGAGCTTTTTCCACACTTTTTATTCTAATGACTTTCGTTCCTACGCGTGAATATTAGACACCACAAACCAAACTCAATACAAAGAAGTTTCACAATACACAGGTTTTGTGAACCCTGACCTGCAAAATTGTACCTTGTGAAAATATGTGACTATAGAATATCAACAAATTACATCGTGATCTCTTCAGAAAACCAAAGTTTGGGTATTATGGCGGTGTCACATCATACCAATGTACAGTATACAATGCGGCTTTAAAAAATTATGAAATCAGCATTGCAATGTTGCAAACACATGGTATAATTAAACAATGCTGCATGATTGGAAAACTTAATGTAATTGCATCAATGATTTAAATATACAGTAGTTACGCTTGTGGAATTGAAAAAGGTTCTCATTCAACTCAATTTATATTTTCACTTCACAGTAGTGAGGACCAGCATGTTTTTTCTGAAATGAAGTAGAGCAAAAAGATAGTAACCATTAAATATAGCCAAGTAAATAATTCCCCAAAAGAAAAAGTTCTTATACAATACAGACACTTGAAATAAGTACATAGCAGTACAGTTCAGTTCAGTAACAGTACAGTACAGTAGCAGTTATGTAAACCTACACTGTTAATGTTTACCAATGCGCACAACCTGTATGAATCATATTTTACAATTATTACCAATTATTAACTTGAGTGATGTAGCAGAGGTTTAGGAACTGTCAGAACCATTTTTTTTTATTATTATTAAGTAAGTCTTCTAAGTTCATTTTTTAATTAGCATCTGGCCACATTCACTTCAGGTTTAAATCTGAATATAGATACTGGTGTGAATATTTGGAGCACTTAACAGATACAGATAATGGCATTCAGATTCCTGCACTCCTAATTTATAGGATTTGTTGAGTGCTTTTATCTGCAAGTGCTTTATATTCTTCACTGAAATCCATCTTCACACTAGTACAGAACCTTTTATTTGAACTCCAGGAATCTCAGCCATACCGTATTGATTCTATCCTGGAAAAAAACCCTGAGCAATATAAAAAGACTGAAAAAAACATGAGAATGGAAATTACAAGAGGAAGTCAGCTAGGGTGTTTTAAAAAACCACACCGGAAAACTTCCTTCCTTGAGACTGATGCAAAGACATGTTTAGAAACAAACATCCTCCTTACAAACAAAGTGAGAGGCAGAAGGAGGCAGGAGTATAGCTGATGGCCAAATGCTGTTTTCAATCAGTGACTAAGACAAAGATCTCTCACTACTCCAGCGCTAAATGGAGGTTGACGAGTCGCTGCACCTTTTTAATGGAATTCTGCTGCACTCAATTTACAATGTCATCAATAAGACAATAAAAAAATGTAATGTGTGTCTCAGAGAGAAGTCAGACTGATTAAATGATTGAACGATTGAAGGAAATGAAACCTCATACGTCCAGCGTAAATCTGAACAGTTGTTCTGGGAATACAACTCAGTTAATGGAATATGTAGCAACTTGATCTCTTGTACTGGGGTCATTAAAATGCATTATACCATGGTGCTGTTGGTGATGATGAATTTTCTATAAAAGCAGCACTGCCTATAGTGCAGCTGCAAATTAGAGGTGTATATAAACCATTTAATATGGTTTATAAAAGTAAATATATACAATAAAAGTTGGTTGGGATGATTTTGCGTTTGTCAACGTCATAAAAACAATGGCTGTGACGGAGCTCGAAGTATGCCTAAAGAGTTATTGCCATTTCTCTCCGAGCCTCCATGACTCCATCTCTTCTATTGTGTAACCACATTCACACAAAAAAACATGTTGATAATATAATAGCACTTTGCAAAACATGCTAGAGGATGCAGGGAGGTAACAGAAATGAAGATTATTAGTGGTGTTGTGCTACAGCCAAACCCCTTTAGGGCTTATTACGGAGGCACTTACACATCAGTGTGCTTCTCAAGTCCTCGAAGCAATTACCAGCATCAATCTTTTATACCAGCCTCTAAAAGGCCTTAAAATGCACTGTGTTTTTTCAACAGCGGAGAATAAAACCTTTCACATGCATTCATACCAGGGTGAAGTGCCAAAAGTCAAGTGTCAGCTCAGGACAAATGTCATTCTAAATGAGACTGTAAAATTCTAACAAAAACTCTCACTTACCTTAGCACTTTTTCCCAATGACTTTCACAGAAACTATATGGTAACCTTTATTTTTTGTTATTTTTTTCTGGATGATCAAAAGGTACTCAATATATTGATGTTCTGTAATAGCATAATAATACATTAAAGTGGCCCTGAATACTAATAAATGTGTACGGCATGAATCTAAGCCAATTAGATAAAAGAAATACCATTTAGAATATTTACAGGGTTATTATTTCTCCTTAAGGGGCAATAGACATATTCTATAATAATACGATACATTATAAAATGTCTACCTATCATCAATATCATCAGTATCAATCTTAACTAATTCCTTAATGACCCTGTTTATGTTCAGATCCCTACAGTCATTAACATAAATTTTCTGTATCTGCTTGTGCTGTGTGTGTGTGTGTGTGTGTGTGTGTGTGTGTGTGTGCTGAAAAACGGTAGCTTCAAGAAAAAACACAGTCCCTCGATTCATATAATAAATTAAGTGATACAAATGAGAAGATATATAATATCTATACTACTACCATTAAAAAATAATACCAAATTGATCTTCATTGGCATGTAAGATTTATTTTGTAGTGACATTTAAAAAGTTTTTAAATTAAACCGTCTTTCATGAAAATGCTGGTCCACGGACATCAGATTCTGAAACTTTGAATCTGATGTTTGTCATCCCTTAAAAAAAAACCCTTAAGTCTGCATTGGATGTCAAATCTTTTTTTCCTATAAGGGATCAAAATGAAGCTGCTACTTATTTTTCACAAGTTGTTCCAAGATAAGCTAATTGAAATTATATTATATCCTGTACATTTATTTTTCATTTTTTGCATCTTAAAAAAAACATCAAATGTTATATTAAGTGTAACATTACAACTGAAGGTCAATGTTCATCTTCTTGTATATGGCATGGTGGGCTTTTCAGAGGTCACCACAGGCCCTAGTTTTGGCATCACTGGCATAAATGATCACATTTGGTACTTGTGGTATAGATTTGCTAATGCTTTGTGTGATTTTTTTATGAAAAGCCGGATGGACACTATGCAACAGAAAAGGCATGTCTGTTTCATATTTTTCTAGACGCTTCCAAACAACCTATATTTGACACCATTGTGTGACAAAAAAGTTGTAAATATGTTGCAACCTTAATTACATGTAGATCTGATTAAAATTATTGACATTATTGAAATATTGACATGCCATGTATTTTATTGAAGTACAGCAAAATTTTTTTTTAACAATATAAAAAACTTATCCAACAAAAAAAAAACACGTCGTTTCTCAATCTCCTTGCTGCCGTTGTTGGGACACGCCAACTCCATCCTGATTGGCTCGCTGTCTAATTGGAGGCAACTCATTTGTCTCGTCTCATTGGTCGAGGGATGAAGCGCGCGCGCCTCGCCTTCCGCCTCGTTCCTATAGAGACGCTATTGCCGAGTGAGTGAGAGAGAGAGAGAGAGAGAGAGAGAGAAAGAGAGCGCTCGCGATGGAAGGTGCGCGAGTCCATGTCGGAGCAGGAGAGCGGCCGTCCGTTTAAAGGAGAGCGAAGGAAAATAAACATAAGAGAGGAGAAGAAACAAACTAATGAATAAAGAGTGTTAAAAGGAAATAAAGCATGAGAGAGTAGTAGTGGAGAGAGAAGCAGGTCACCTTGAGGAATGGTACTTTATTAAGCGAGCAGGGAAGAAGAAAGAGGAGAAGAAGGAGGAGAAGGAGAGCGAGGCGGTTCCGCTGGTCCGCTGCGCACCGGCTGCTGAGGCGCTCGCGCTGCGCGCAGGCATGTCGGCATGGCGTGCACCAGGAGAACCAAAACTTTGGTGTCGACGTGCGTGATCCTGAGCGGCATGACCAACATCGTGTGCCTGCTCTACGTCGGATGGGTCACCAACTACATCGCCAGTGTGTATATTAAAGTGCCGGTGCCCGTCCCAGCCAGGAAGTTGGAGGGCGACAAGAAGGGCGAAACTCTGCGGATTATAGAGCGACTCGACCGCCTGGAAAATGTCGTCAACCAGCACATACAAGGTGAGAAGATTTAATTTACACCTCCTGCAGAAACCTGACACAAGTTGTTCAATAATCTTTATTTATTCTGTTCTAACCATTTTGTCAATATACACTTAAATCGTTCATATAACAATATTTCAAGTGGCTCGTGTGATGGTATTAACCTATTAAGGACAGTGTTATGGGAAATATAAAAACAGCAGAGTTGTGTTTTGATAGCTTACACCGTGTATGGAGCATTTGTTATTATCTGTATTACACCTTAAAACATGAAGAAGCATGCATTTTAAAGTAAAGTGCGCATGTGCACAAAGCTACGCTCGGTGGAACAATTTGACAGATTCCTCATGATTACTAAATGTCCATTTCATTTAAATGATTGTCGTTTCATTTCTACGAGACTAAATCTCCAATAGTCAACGCAAAGTTTCACCACAGGCTCTAACGTGGGGAAATGCAGCCCATAACGCGTTGTAATCGGTTAATAATAAACTATAACGCTGTCACCTATAGAACTGGCGCTCTTGTGCGCGTGCGCGTCACATTTCACGCATTTTCAAGCTATTTGAATAGTTTTTTAATGCGAGTTGTTGACGAGTTCACTCGACATTTTACGCCTTGACATCTCGTCCTCGAGTCACACTCCGGAGCACCGTATCGGATTATTCCTGTTCCATTTATTTCCACGCTGCCACATAATCAAATAAGCGCACTGTAATTACATCCGCCAAACTTAAAAATAGCGAGCGTTGATCTCGCGAGATGTGATGGCGTTGCGCGAGAACTGCTGCAGAGTGTACTTTGAAATGATGAGAAGCAAGAAGTTAGGATTTAGATCTTATTAATCATTCATGCGGAAATTTCAATCTGATATCTGCACATCGCCATGGCTGCTCATAAGGGATAAATACACACCATTCACCTTAACTCTTACAATTCTGTAAAGCTGATTTGAGACAATGTCTGTTGTGAAAAGAAATAGAAATAAACTTGACTTATATTATTATACTATTATTATAGATCAAAATAGATTGCACTATTATTAACAAGGGTATGGAATAAAAGAGCGCTTTTCTTGTACTATCTTTTGTACTTTTGTGCCACAAAATGTATATGTAGCTGGTAAATCTAGGAGACAAAGTTAAGTAGTCAAGTGGACTTCTGCTATTGTCATTCCAACCATATACAGTACAGTAAATAGTGAAACAGTAAAACAAAACAGCGTTCCCCAGGGACCATGGCGCTACATATGACGATATAAATGAACAAAATAGTAACAAAATACTACGCAAAACTTACTAGGACACTACATACATTGCATGTGTGTGACAAAGACAATAGGACAGTAGGAACAATATCATGGCATCATATGTAGTGCAGTAAAAGTAAAAAATATACTGAAGCACATTAACAGCAAACAGCAAACTGTAAACAGAAAGGAAAATTGAAAAATGTACAATATTTCTAGAAGCGTGTTGGAGACGCAGCAATAAAGATACCACACATACAGTGTTAGCAGTTCCCTTAAATCAGCAAAGTGCATCATGGGTATTCCCTACTCTGCTAAGGTGTATAATTAAGACTTCTACTGCAGTGCATTATGGGATTACATAAACACAATGTATATCCTCTTCTGTGTATTTAGACGGTATTACTTACTCCCAAAACAATAAACAGGGCGCAGATGTAGACACTCACTCTCTTTGTTGTTACTGTTATTATTATTATTATTATTTCTATTATTATTATGAAGTGATGGGGTGTAGACGGTTGTTATTTTACTTTACTCTCTTATCTTATTTTCTTCTGCATCTTCTGTGAGTGTCTATGGAAGCTCATAGAATTGTCCAGTAAAAAGTGTGAAGGTTTTTGGTACACTGATTGGTGAGACGCGAAGGAACATTCTGACCAAATTTGGGCCATGTGCTGCCAACACTCAAATGTAGTTCTGGTGCTACTTGTGAAATTATGGGCTTCTACTTTTCAAAGTACTTATTTTCTTAAATTATGTTAATGGTCATAACTTTTGAACTGTGTTTACAAAATGTAAAAGCCAGGTATCCCTGGAGTACCTGGGTAAAGACAAGGTACTGTAAGCACAACTAATGGCAGACAGTGCGATGCGATTTTGAAACAGCTTGGATTTTGAAAACAATTTTTTTGTTTCTCCTACTGCAGTTTTTGTGCATTCATCAGTAGATCTGACATACAGGTATGGCATCATTAGAGTAAGCCTCACAAAAAACATTTAAATAATTCTGAATACTCCAAAAAGGTGGCCTGTAATGGGCCAGAGGAATCTGCAATGCTGCCAAACAGGAAATAAGGCTGCATTTCAGCAGCGACTTTGCACAAAGTTGCAAAACTTGGTAGGCATCTTCAGGACCATGACCTGAGGCTATGCAACAAATCTCATGCCAGAGCCTCCTGTCCTCCTGCGGTAAAAGAATTCCACCACCAACTATAAATCACGCTTGAATTTATTTTGCCTGAAGATATGGTTCCATTTTTCTTTGATTGTTCAGACTGCTGGCAGTTCTAGCATGTCTATAAATGTATTATTATATAATAATAATAATAATAATAATAATAATAATAATTATTATTATTATTATTATTATTATGATAGTACTATGGTCTGTTTGAATAGAGCACACATATTTCAGGACAGGTTCCGATATACTTCTTTGTTACTGCTGATTATTTTCAATTGTTCTTACTACTGTAGACATTCTGACACAGCAGGTTTGCAGATGATTTAGATTCCGAATAAGTTGACACAGACCCATTCAAAAAACCCATGACACAAGGAAGAAACGTTGACTCAAAAAGCTGACATCGTGTAGTGTGATTACAAATCATTACAGTAATAAATGCTTTCATTACACTGTTTTGTAATGAAAGGTAAAGTGATTATTAGGTCACATTTAGTTGATCATGCATTAATTGTGTCAAATGTATCCTACGTGCTCTTTTTTTTTCATGATTTTTGAAATCGTATGAAAAGCTCCATTTGACATTCAGTCATTGATCTTAAAGCAGGGGTGTCAAACTCAAATTCACAGTGGGCCAAAATTAAAAACTGGGACGAAGTCGCGGGCCAAACTCAATATTTATTGAAAAATTTACTGCAATTGTGCATGTTTTCCCTTCTCTCTAGATGTGTAATGTTGAACCTTTTCATATTTCAAACTTTAGTTTTGCATAAACATTGAATCTGGAACAACCAAAGTTTAATATTATAAACACATGAGAAATTACATTTGAAATAAAACACACATCAGTGGTATTCGTTTCTTATTATCTCTCTCTCTCTCTCTCTCTCTCTCTCTCTCTCTCTCTCTCTCTCT
>JAAIIK010000019.1:6636958-6655496 GCA_014706435.1 Silurus glanis | reverse complement strand
TTTGTGGAAAAGGTGTTCTGGTAGCATGGTATAGACAGGACAAAAACTCCTTCAACTGTTGAGCAGTGAAGATGACATTATTTCAGAAATGTTCAATTGTTTATAAATTGTTCTCTAATTTTGATCGCCAGTGTGTGTGTGTATATATATATATATATATATAGCATTAGTGATATGGTTTCTTTAGCGTTTATTGTCCAGCTTCAAGAATTTCTCTTTAAAGGAGAAAATCCTTTCAATTCCACATATCGAGGGAGCGAATAAATGAAGGATGGAAGGAATGAAGACATTTGTTAAAGTATGCTGAGTAGAACAGTTATGTAGATCATATCTTTAGAAAATAAAATATTAAATATTAAATTGCTCAATTTAGTCAATTTAATACAAAAAAGTTTCATGCATTAGTTTGATTTATTCTATTTTATTTTTATAAAATATTATAAAATATTATTTTATATATTACTTAACCAAGCAAGCATTTTATTTAAAATTGTTGTAAAAATGTAAATTGTTCCTATGTTGACAATGACAAATGTTAATTATAATGAACTGCTTTAATTAAAAAACGACAAGGAATTTTTTGTTTTGTATTTCTTCCCCCTAACCGTACAGAAATTGAACCGTGACTTAAAAATCGAGGTACGTACTGGACCGTGAGTTTTTTGCACTGTTAGACCCGTAGTGTAGTATGGTAACAGGAATCAGCGATACATTCCAATGATCTCTTAAACGTTCAACATCTTAAATGTAGCTGCAGTGGCAGCTTTTAGAGAAATTGCTTTCTATCTCCTAATATGTTTCCTTTTCGACCTGTTTTATTATTCACATTAATTCGGAGCAGAACATCAACACATCTTTGCCTGATGAATCGTAGCTTCCATGCCGCTGAACAGATGAATGTTTTTGCTTTCGAAGCATGTAAATTAATAGGAAATTAAATTAAGACAATGAAACAGTGTGTTGTTCATTACAATGACTTTACTATACAAGAATTTAAATTCGGGGATCTATATTGCTTTTAGCATGGCATTACATAAACAAGACACTTTAATCATTTTGCCTTATTAACAGTCCTGATTTCAGTTTTGCTCGCTCCGGTAATTAAACTCAATAAACATTAAGAAAAAAACAGCCTTAATTCTAATAATAGTGATGACTAACCACAGCTTATGCTTTTTGAACATCTTAGTCCACCTTGAGTTCCATTTGCTGTTCTATCCTCCACTCTTCTGGGAAGTTCTTCCAATAGATTTTACTCTTGAAGATTTGTTCTCATTCAGCCACAAGGGCGTTAGTAAAGTCATGTACTGATGTTCTGTGGGGTGAGGAGGCCTGGTGTGCACTCAGCTTTCACATTTATCCCAAAGGTATTTAAATGGGTTGAATTCAGAGCTATTAGACAGACCACTCACGGTCTTCTATTTACATGTAGTCCATGTAATCTATATTTTCATAGAGCTGGCTTTGTGCACAGGGGCATTGTCATGCTGGAACAGGTCCATGTCTCCTAATTTAAATAAAAGGAAAATGTAATGCTACCACACCCTAAGACATCCTATACAACTGTGTTTGTATTGCACAACCACATATTGCTGGCTATATCAGGTGTCCAAATATTTCTATATTGTCTATATTGTATACGTATTATATATATATTTTTTATAGGTGATTTTTTTGTAAATATTTATAAAACAGGCTGAATCTGAGATGGTTTAAGATCTTAGGGTTTTAAACTAAATAGAGTGCTCATACTTTATTGACTATTTAATCACACTACTTCATGAGATGATTTTGTATTTATACACCACTAAATCTCCATTAAATCATAAAGCATTTATGTTTCTCTGACTCCACCCCAAGCTTTTTTAACGGTAATTCAGTGCAGCCATTTAGACGTGCTTACTCCATTTCCTAAATGCACTTGGGTTCAAAGAGGGGTATTTTTTATTTTTTTTTTTACCTATATAAAGCAAACATTTTACATGCATGACTAGGCTCCAGTTTCAAACTGGAACTAAAATCACTGTCACCATAGTTTTTAAAAAGAAATCCTAATTGTAGGGGTTTTTTTTTGTTTTGTTTTTTTGTGAAACTGATATCTGACCTCAGGGATCACTGATACCTGATACTGACATGTGAATACCCAAATGACTCTTTGTAAACCAGGCATGAGTGGAGTAGTTGTGCTCTTTGTTGTGTATCATTTTTTTTTACAGCTTGTGTACAGAGACGGAAAAAAGAGAAAATGTAAATGTGCAATATTTGCACTATATTATAATTATAAATGCTTTTTTGTTAATTAGTCGAAGCTTATACACCAGCCACAGGGAGAATGGCTCTGCTGGGGATTTCATGGGCTGTACTAGGAATTACAAGGAGATGAGGTGTTCTGTTATAGGAAAACAATCAACAATGCGGCTGTTTAATGGAGTGAAGTTAATGTTACCACCTTGAATTTATTTCGGGTGTTTCATTCTTTTTTATACAACAGCAACAATCACTTTTTAACAATTATATTTCGATTTATTAAAGACCAGCATCATTTTTATCTGTTCGTTGTTACATTTAATGATGTAGCAACTACACTATATAAAAAAGGTTTTTGTATGTGTAATTTGTATATGAAAATCCCATTTCTCAGCCCCATTTGCTGTTATAATAACCTCCATTGGGCAGATGCTCCACTAGATTTTGCAGAGTGCTTGCAGAGATTTGTGCTCATTCAACTACAAGGGTGTTAGCAAAGTCAGGTACTGATGTAGGGTGACGAGACCACATTATATCTTCATAGAGCTGACTTTGCAACAGGTTTAGGTCTCCTAGTTCAAGCGAAGGGAAAATTGAATGCTACAACATCCAATTGTGTGCCTCAGTCTTTGAAACTGTTTGATAATAAACCACATATGGCTGGAAATGTCAGGTGTCCAAACACTGCTCTCCATATTGAGTATAACCTCACCAATCTGTGTAATTTGTTGACATCAAGTGTTAACTCCTGCCCTGAAGATCTTGAAAACACATAAAACTTATAGCAGACTGTTATAAAATGCTGAAATAATCAACGCTCTATTGACATTCTGTTGATTGATTCTGCATTACTGTTGACGTAATTCATTTGTTTACTCATTTGCTGTGAATCTCATGTGATCTATATTGTGATGTTTGATATGTAACATATTTACAGCTTCAAATCTAAAATGTTTACACGTAACTCAGAAATGCACCGGTAGGCACACACTTGCCACGGTTATGAGACGTCACTTCTCTTAGTCTTCATTACGAATCTGCAACCTGCTGATCTCTAAAGGAGAAAAAAAGCATTCTTCATAAGCAAACTCTCTGAGGAGCAGGACACGGAGCGGAGCGCTGGAGCAAATCGAGGTCACGCTGCAGTGAAACACATGATACCTGCATTTCTAAAGTGCAGTGAGAGAGAGAGAGAGAGAGAGAGAGAGAGAGAGAGAGAGAGAGAGAGACTCATTATCAAAGTTATTTGTAAATAATTTCCAAGAACATTTACACAAGAAATTTGTTACTGATGGAAATCCATTTAGTTGGCAATGATCTGAGTTTGTGTATAATTAAAACAGAGAGAATCAAGTGCAGTTAAATACAGAGACAGACAGAGAGAGAGAGAGACAGATGCAGAGACTGTCAGGCAGACAGATAGAGTCAGAGCAAAACAGAGACCGATTAGGCATAACATTATGACCACCTGCCTAATACTGTGTTGGTCCCCCTTTTGCTGCCATAACAGTCCTGACTTGTTGAGCAATAACATCATTATCAACATCATCTTCAGCTATTTGGGCTACAGTAGCCACTGACCACTGCAGACCAGGAACAGCCCAGAGAGCTGCAGTTTTAGAGATGCTCTGTCCCGGTCGTCTAGCCATCACTATTTGGCCCTGGTCAAAAACACTCAAATCCGTACACTTGCCCATTTTCCTGCTTCTAACACATCAACTTTTAGGACAAAATGTTCACTTGCTGCGTAATATATCCCACACACTAACAGGTGCCATGATGAAGAGAAAATCAGTGTTATTTACTCACCAGTCATAAGGTTATAATGTCGGTGTATACACAAGATAAAGAAAGAGAGAGTGTGACAGAGACAGAGAGACACAAACAGAAAGACAGATAGAGAGACAGAGACACAGACAGACCTAACAAGGGAAAGACAATAAAAGCTGCAAAGAGAGAAAGAGGGACTCTGATGCACATAGACAGAGACACAGAGAGTAAAAGCCAGATGAAGAGACAGAGACAGACACACACAGAATCAGAGAGAGTCAGAGAGCAAAAGAGATACAGACAGAAACACACACACAGTATTAGAGAGTGAACAAGTGGAGACAGAGAGACACAAACACAAACAGAGAGAGAGAGAGAGAGAGAGAGAGAGAGAGAGAGAGAGAGAGAGAGTGCAGACTCAGAGAGACAGCTGTAATCGATGCATCGTATATCAAAGTCCATGCGTAGCTGTAACTTTTTTTCACATTTCATCTAACACTGGGAATTGATCAAAAGTGAGTTATTTATGTTCTGCCTGATAATTAACATGAGCTTTGAATAATAATGTCAGATAGAGGAGGAGACACACTCACACTCACACTCACACTCACACACACACACACACACACACACACACACACACACACACACACATGACTAGCTTTGTGTTCTCTTTAATCAGGACATGTATGTGTTACATTGGTACGAAGTTACTTGTATATTTTAAGAGACATGACTTATTTTCTTTTGTATATTTAGTATTGCTCACTAATGGAAAAAAATTTACCGTATTTTCCGGACTATAAGCCGCTACTTTTTCCCCACTCTTTGAACCCCGAGGCTTAAACAATGAAGCGGCTAATTTATAGATTTTTCCTGGGTTTTTCCCGGTTTCACAAACTTCAAGCCAAAAAACTGAGCCCTATAACATTAGACCAGGGGTGGCCAACCAGTCAGAGACATTTTTTACTGTGTTACCGCAAAGAGCCACATCATACACATGGGCACACATGAACATCACCCATCCCTTCCTCTTACACACACACACACACACACACACACACACACACACACACACACTGTCAGTTCAACCAAGTCCACAATCAAAAATATAATAATTTACAATAGCGTTTTTCTTTTACTATGCATGTTATTTAGTGGAACTTCTGGCATTCCGGGTCAGAGTGCAACTGTGATTCAATAGCCATGTTAATGTCCGATATTCTGTGTTCAACAGTGTGGCGGGACAGTTGGACGTCTGATACCATGCGTTTTAGTTTGTCGTTTTCAGAAGACAAGATTTCAACAACGTCACTGAGGCATTATTTAATGAACTCCCCTTCATTGTATGTTTTTTTAGCCCGTGCAATGTTCCAAGCCAAATTTAATTTTCCAAGCCAAATTTAAAGCAAAATTTTTGGGAAAACTGTATCTACTTTTCTGCCTGACTTTTCAAAGTGACCAGCTTGTGCTTGTGAAGTTCAGTCCCTTTTGGAAATTCCTGGTTGATGTTAGCATGGAGTGAGCTGAAGTGGCGCTGAAGATTTGAAACTTTGAAATGCGCTAATGACGCCTGACATAAGGCAGAATGACTTGCCATTACGTTCAACAACAAAAATATAAACTCTCCCACTCTGTTAAAAACGTCCTGTGTTCATCTTCATATTTTCGTTTTGCTGTGCATTTTTTCCTGCCATTTTGAGAGCGAACTTGACACAAACTGTTTACTTAAAATTTAAGTAAACAATTTGCATATGAAAGTTTGTGTTTGTGTTTTTTTTAAATGTGCGTGTTCACTTCGCTTGAGTTCAATACGGTATTTTCGTCAAATGCGCATGTGCGTGAGATGAAAATACCGCAAAGTTTCCCAGTAGGGGCAAGATCATTTAAGTCTTAAAAATACCGTATTGAACTCAAGCGAAGCGAACACGCACATTAAAAAAAAAACAAACACAAACTTCGATATGAACGTAAGAGCCGCATGAAACCAGCCTAAGAGCCGCATGCGGCTCGAGAGCCGCAGGTTGGCCACCCCTGCATTAGACCAATGGAATTGCCGAACCGGTTAAGGCGAACAAATGAAATTCCGTATATCAAATCGGGTGCGCTCCCACTGAATCGGGCCGCACCACATCATAAATATGGATGAGGTTCCTCTGATGTTTGACCTGCCGCTCACTCGGACTGTCTACAGGAAATGCGAATCATTCGTCAGGCTGAAAACAACCGGGCATGAAAACACGCACTTCACCTGTGTTCTGAGCTGCACGGCATCGGGAGAAAAGCTTCACCGATGGTGATTTTTAAACGCACGACGATGCCAAAAGATAAACTCCCGAGAGAAATAGTTGTGAAAGGAAGGAGGAAGACAGTGAACAATGACTTTCTTGGTGGGCTACTGTTTAGATACAAGCCGTGTAACACTGTCTTTCGTTAAAGCCTGTGTAAAGTTCATTAGTTTCAATGTAGACACCTGCGGCTTATAGACAGGTGCGGCGTATTTATGTTCAAAATAAAAATCTTTGTAAAATTCAGTGGGTGCGGCTTATATTTGGGTTCGCTTAATAGTCTGGAAATTACGGTACTTCGTATCGGATTACTATTGATTACCGTATTTTTCGGACTATAAGCCGCTACTTTTTTCCCACGTTTTGAACCCCGCGGCTTAAACAACGAAGCGGCTAATTTATGGATTTTTCCTGGGTTTTTCCCGGTTTCACAAACTTCAAGCCAAAAAACTGAGCGACATAACCTTAGACCAATGGAATTTCCAAACGGAAACGAAAAAACGCACCTCACCTGTGTTCTGAGCTGCACGGCATCGGGAGAAAAACTTTCACCGGTGTTGATTTTTAAACGCACGACGATGACAAAAGATAAACTCCCGAGAGAAATACAGTAGTTGTGAATGAAGGAGGAAGACAATGACTTACTTGGTCGGCTACTGTTTAGATACAAGCCGTTGTAGCGCGTTGAGTCTGGGTGAAGGGATAGCTCGCTAACTCCAGTTGCAACAGATAATCATATAAGCACAGACAGGTTTCCAAAACTCGTGCTTTTTTATTTTATTTTATTTTAACTTAGAAATGAGCATCAGAAAATAATGAGCACATAATCCTCAGTCTCACACGCGCACACACACACACACACACACACACACACACACACACACACACACGCAGTAATACCGGAAGAATGCAGTGACATGCTATTCCCAAAATGCCGCTCTGCTCTTAAAGGAGCCACAACATATTTCACCCGTTACACTGTGTAACAGACACTGTCTTTCGGTAAAGCCTGTGTAAAGTTCATTAGAAAGGAAGGAGGAAGACAGTGAACAATGACTTTCTTGGTGGGCTACTGTTTAGATACAAGCCGTGTAACACTGTCTTTCGTTAAAGCCTGTGTAAAGTTCATTAGTTTCAATGTAGACACCTGCGGCTTATACACAGGTGCGGCTTATTTATGTTAAAAATAAAAATATTTGTAAAATTCAGTGGGTGCGGCTTATATAAGGGTGCGCTTTATAGTCCGGAAATTACGGTAATCAATGGACTAATCGGTCAAATACAAATAAATACAAATAATTGGTAGCTACAGCCAGGTTATCATAAAAGTATTTACCCAGGTTATCATAAAAGTATTTACCCAGGTTATCATAAAAGTATTTCCAGCGTAATGCATCATGTCATGCCATATTGTTACACCTGTTTAATACAGTATAGAGCTTAACAATTGGGTCAGCAAAAAGCCTTGTGTCAGATATAAACCAATTTCTTGTCGCATTTCTCCATAATAGCACAAGCACGTAGTAGCAGAGCAGAAAGCTTTTTTTTAGTTCTAAAAACTACAGAAAAGCATATAAAAGCGCTATACTGCGCACACGTAAGGAAAAAACATAAGAAACTTTGGCTTGTGAGATTCGTTTTCCAGCTCTTGGAAAAAAACAAAAACAAGCCTTTTAAACAGACAGACAGAAAGCTGGAGCTGTTGCTGCAGGTAACACAACAGTCCCACGAAATGGTCACATGACTGTAACACATGACAGAAAAAAATGCCATAGTTTTTAATATCTCTTTTGCCTCTGTCCACACTAGAGCAGGAAAATGCCATTTTTATTTTGCTGAATTTGGTAGATTTTCTAAAGGTTTTCAAAAACACCATCTCAGTGTGGGCAGACGGTGTAATGTAGAGAAGAATATGCGTTTCTAAATCTGTCCATATTAATGCTGATGCAGCCTGACATAAAATGTACAAATGTTACAGTGGTTCTAAAGTGTAATTGTGAAAGTGTAGACTTTAAAACGCTTTTATTACGTGTTGTGGATTTGTCAAGTAAATATCAGCCCAAACACAGAGCAATAATACATTTACAAGGTGTGTTAATCGCTGTAATGGTTTTATTGATGAATCTTGAGTCTGGGCTAGAAAGAAATCAGCCTCAGCTTCATTACAGTGGTAAAAGACATTGAGCTACTGATCAGGATTCAGACTCAGAATCCAAACCCCAGAACCACCAAGCTGCCAGTTAGCCCGAGTTCCTCCAGGGTTTCATGGCTGACCCTGTCTTCTGACCTACATTTCCTAACAAGCTGGGTTTATAAGAAGTAAAGCTTCTTCATTTCATTTTATTTCATTTTGCGCCTCATTAGATGAACATCCTAATAAATCCATGTTAGGGTGTTTGCTTATTCACAATAATCTGACATGCATGCCAAAAATGAAACCTTCATGAAAAAGCGTCTTTTTTATTTTAAATGTTCGAGAGATATTTAGAGCACATTTATAGCAGTTGCCATCTTGCCCACTCTTATCCACTACACACACATCTGTCTCTCCTTCCTGTTGCCATGCCGGGATTGTAATTAGAAGCCAGCGATGTGTAATTAGTCATTAATTAAGACGTGAGCCGCGCACCGCCGAGGAAACGAAGCAATCGAAGAGAATCAGTTAACCTTATATCTGTTTATTACCTAGCAATGTCCTGTTGACCCCAAAACCATTTTTCACTTAATGGCAATTAAGAAAAATCTCATTCTCGATTTATCTCATCTGTGTTATTAACTCATTCCAGTAGGTTCAAGATCGCCCTGATTGTGTGTGTGTGTGTGTGTGTGTGTGTGTGTGTGTGTGTGTGTGAGAGAGAGAGAGAGAAAGCATAGTTAAGAGACATATACAAAATATAATTGGTCACCATTTTTTATGTATTTTTACAATTTTATTCTTTTTTTTAATGCAATATTTACTGATTAGAATTTGAGTCACGCTCTTAAAGTTTCATATTAATGTCAAAATTATTTAAATTATATTCCGAGTTAGCATTTATCAGTACCAAATGTCTGTCGGATATTTACAGCTTCATTATCACCTTTTCCCATCCTCATTATTTTTACACAGGAATTTAATTCCCTGCACGTTTGTGTGTACGGTTTGTTCCTCCAGAACTGGTACGTGAACACAGTGAGGTGAGCTTTTACAGGCATAGGTTTTCCACTGCAGCCCCCATCATTGTCATTCACTCATCATTTTAGCAGCTACTGTCAAATCTGTTGTACTGTGTTATTTTATTACCCGTCTTCTTGGGTCGCATCACTTTCTGCCTGTTTGCCTGAGTGGCAGTCAGTGGCATTGAGGATCAGCTCATTATCCAGATCCAGCCACATGTCACATGACTGCAAGGATGGAAGTGACCAACAGATATATACATCAGACCTAAGGTTAAAACCACCAGTATGTGTTGTGTAGGTCCTCAGTGGGCCACAAAAGCTGCTGTGACCCATCAAATTAAACAAGTATAAAAACATTCAATTTAATTTATTGAAGCTTAGTACAACACTATTACAAGCTTGAAATAAGTAGAACATCATACCTTTTTATTGCATCAAATATGTAATGTAAAATATTATTCAGATTTACAAAGATTTTCAGATTTTTGCCATATGTTCACTATTTGTTGAAGAGACAGTTTTTAAGTGTAATAGAATCTTATAGTCTATTTACATTGTATGAAAAACGTTTGTGGACGCTTGCGGAATATAAGATTCATATGTGTTTTTTCTTGCAGTCAGCCTTTCAGTTCATTCCAGAGTTGTTAAATAGAGCTGAGGTCAGAGCTCTGTAGCTTCGGGTCTCCTGGTTTAAGTGAAGGGAAAGTGTAACGCTTCCACATCCAGGGACGTTCTATACACTTGTGTGCTTTATGTTTTGTACTAACAATTTGGGGACAAACTACATACGGATGGAAAAAGTCAGGTTTCCTGTAATTCATTTTTATTCGTATAGCGCTTTTGATAATAGACTTTGTCTCAAAGCAGCTTTACACATATAATGTGGTGATAAAGAATGAATAAGATGTTCTTTAGAAGTGTAAATGTGTCACTACTGAGCAAGCCGGTGGCGACTGTGGCAAGGAAAAACTCCCTGAGACGGCATTAGGAAGAAAGTTTGATGTTTGTGTTTATCATAAGCACTGATAAAGTGTTTGTATAGTGAAACAATAGAGCATAGTTCTGAGGTAAGTCTGTATTTATTCTGCGTTCATCATGTCATTTACAGCCCACACAGTCAGTGAACAGATTTCATAACAAGCCGAGTCAGCTGATTAAAAAGAAGTGCTGGCGCAGAACGTAGCCGAACTGCTTTTCTGAAATTCCTGGCATTTTAATGAAGCAGAGCATCACAATCTGTCTTCAGCGCTTGCACAAACATAACGAGTGTGGCGCGGTGTGGCGCAAAATGGAGCACAGGCATAACTCATGTTGAAGGCCGGTACTTTCTGAACCACACTTGCTCGTGTTTCGTGCTTGTGTAACAGCACACCTGCAGCGTTTGCATTATTGTTAGGTTTTTATGTCTCATTTCTTATGTAGATTACTCAGTGCTGTCTCAAGGCCCATTACATACACAACAAAATAAAGCTGCTTGGTTCACGTAACTCGGCGTTAATCAGTCGAAGCGGGAGCTCGTTTGTTCATTTAGAGAAGCCGAGGAGTCTAAAGGGGAAGGAACAAAGTGGTGGAGGAAATTGTGTATTTTATTTGTTGCACTCTGTGGAAGCTGTTAGTAGGTGCAGTAAATTGTGTCCTGATTGTGTCAGAAGAACTTGTTGAGATGCGACGGAGTCTGGAACGTTGTTAGAGATGTGAGAGCGGGTGTGCTGTTACTAAACAAAGCCTGGAAGTGATCATCTGTTTCACATGACATGAGAGGCTGCGGTATCCCAAATGCATACTAACCCAAATCAGCACTAACAGAGGATTTCATTCGCTCTTGCTTCTGGGTATGAAACATTGAATTTTGATTGCAGTTTAATGCTAAGATTTGCTGCCGAGAGTTGGAGTTCAGGGTTTAGGGCTGAGCAATACTGACAAAAAAAAAATCTTTTTAGCTGATAATGATACGCAATATTTTGCATCTTTCAAATCGTGTTTGTAAAAGTCTTTTTTTATTTGATTTTATACTTGCTCGCCTCATGTTAACCCGATATGTTGTTGATAACTACTGATATTATTTTATTATTTGTTGACGCATTTCATTAAAAGCAATGTGGTAACGGTAAAATCACCAAAGCATCGTTTTTTTTTATTTTCGATGGTAAAAATAGCTGTCGAACTGTCTTTAACGGCAACAGTCATTTTAGAAACATCCGTCTTTTCAAAACCAAAACAACTCGTTATGGTGTATGTATTTTGTTTCCTAGCAAAGATTTTTTTTACCCATTTCTAACGTTAACTGCTACACTGGTTTAACTTGCACATTGCATTCTATTAGACTTCATCATGAAAGATGTTTTTGAATTAGTTTTTTTGCCATACTTACAGTTTTTATTAGTTGCTTTGAAGCATTTCTCGAATCATCCTTAATTTTTTGCAAACCAATGAGTGAATTCTTAAAACAATTTGTACAAACAGCACAACACATTGGATTTCATGGGAAAGCACGTACTTTTCTCAAAATCCTCAGTTCATCTCTCAAAAGTAAGTATTTGTGTCAATGAACATCTCATTCTCATCAGAATGAAAGTCCCTTTGTCATTGTTCACAAACAAGATCATCAAAATCATTAGTCATGTTGTCAGTATGATGCTGCACAGTTTCATTATTTCCTGATATAAACTACGGTTTGGATTACAATGATGCACAAGGCTGAATTTCTTCTGTATGGTTTATATGAATTTCAGCAGCACAAATGTATTTATCTGATGGCATATTTGATTTATATTGATTGCATGAGACCGGACAGAATTCACATTCTTTTTTAAGAAATTGTAATTCTGTGTTTTTCTCTGTCGCCAAATGAAGGTTCAAGAGATTCACCTTTGACCTGTTTTAGAGAACTAGTTGATTATCGGTTGATCTGATGCCGTACACTCTCCATTAGTGACATTCAAGATTCATCTGCACAATTCATCAATTCAAGAAACATTTAACAAAAAAAAAAAGTTTAATAGAAATTTGAGCTTAACAGATTCTGACAACTGGTTTAACCATTTTGCATTCAATGACTTTTACAATGAACTGATGACGAGATGTTTTGGGGGTTGAGACCAATTCAGGTGTATAATATATAATATAAGTATTAGTATAATACAGTATATTTTGATCAACATGACATAAACAACTGATAATTTAGGAAACAGCAGACAATTGTACACAATAAATTGAATAAATGTATAAAAGCATTCGCAATTTGATCAAAACAACAAGAAATGTTTTTATGATGAGCACAAGTGACTAAATGATGTGGAGGTTGAACAAGTAGTTTTGAGAATTTCATTTCTGATCTGAGAATTCCTCCAACGCAACTGAGAAAAACTGTAATGGCTCGCACATTATTATTAACACAATTAAGGTATTATAGAAGACGATACACAATCCTTAGTATAGTTGCTTATACAGAGCTGATAGCATCTTAGCATAATCTACTTTCTTTCCCCCAGCATAGCAGTTGATGAGCCAATTATCATACGAATCTGGACTGAGTGACAGTCACATTTAGTATACGGACAAAAGTTTGTGGAAATCTGGCCACATGGATCGTTTATGCATTTTAAACATCCCATTCCAAATGTAGTCCCTATTTGTTGTTATAATAACTGCCATTCTTCTAGGAAAATGTTTCATTAGAGTTCTTGGAGTGAGCTTTCATTCATTCAGCCACAAGGGTGTTAGTAAAGTCTGGTACTGATGTAGTGTGAAGAGGCCTGGGGTGCAGTCAATTCATCCCAAATGTGTTCGAAATGGTTGAGGCCAAAGCCCTAGAACCAATCATGATCTTCTACTCCATACCCTGTAAGCCATATCTTCATGCAGTTAGCTTTGTGCACAGGGGCATTGTCATACTAGATCAGGGTTAGGTCTTCTAGTTCAAGGGAAGATAAAATTGAATGCGACCACATCCAAAGATATTCTATACTTTTATGTGCCTCCTAGTACTTTTGTCTATATAGTGTAGGTGTTCTAAATTCTCAGATATTAACTGACCCCTTTGGAAACAAATGTGAACGCTTCACAAATAAACTTGGTGCGGTAGAAACCTGAGTGTGTGTAAAGACAACACTTAACACCTTATTCGTTGTCTGTTATGTTGCTTGGTAACCAAAGCTTTACTGTTAAGTGGCTTCCTTGTGTGGTTTCTTCATTCTGATGCTGGTTGTGAACATTACGGGAAACCTTTGACCTCTATCAGCATGAGCTGTGAGTGTGCAAAGTTGTAAGGAATGACAGAGTCTGATGTTGGTGAATGAAAGAAGAGGAAGGAAAAAGGCAGGTGATCACTAGCCTACAGAGCCTGAACCCTAGAAGTAATATCAGCCGATTCATGCTTCTCTTGTTTCCTTTCCAAAATAGTCTGCCAAGCGTTAGTGTAGATTACGTGTCAGTCACAGCTCGACTCAAGTCCCATCATCGCAATGTAGAGCAGAGAGCAAGAGAAAAAGCCCGATGGTTTTTACCCAAACAAAACAGAAAGCTGTTAGTGCCGAGCAAACAAATAGCGATTTGGAGATGTTTTATCTCCACAATGTGTCTCCGATGTGATAAGATAAATCGGAGCAGTGAAACAGGGTATTTGAACATTTCCACACCACTGTGCACCATGTGATCGAACAGACACAAAGCCAAAATAGAAGCTACAAATAGATTTTTTTTTTTGTTCTCCTTTTTTTTAGAGCTAGAATTGAAAACTTTGCTCTCTTTCCCTCGACACTTCGCTCTCTGCAGCATTTCATTCGGACACATTTTAAATCCCAGGTTTTTATGTTTTGTGCTGCAGCTCTTTCACCATTTCTTTCCACTTAAAGCATTCACGTCCTCGCAGCGCACTCTTAACCCACTCACACTCTTCGCTGTGGAGAGGCCAAGCAAGCAAGCTGCTGTCTAAAGAAGCTGATATGCAATTTCTCAGCGGTTTAATGTTGCACTAAGTGCAAAGCAGTGAGAAAGGGGAGTATGTGGTCGGTCAGATTTCAGAGAACAGAACAGAAAAGAAAATTATTCTCATTGTCTTGTGATTTCATGGCTTATCATAAATTAAACAGGTTTCAAATTACTTCTTTGAATTATGTGTGTGACCAAATTCGTACAATTGATGAAATTTCATCGGGAGAAGTTTTTTTTATGAGCTTTACTGCGTTTCAAATGTTCTGAATGTTATTTTAGTGGCTATTTATGTACATGTGATTTTTATTTATTTACTTTTTTTTATTTTATATACTTGCAGATTTCAAACAAACTTCATGTTGTCATTATGGGGTATTGTTTGAAGAATTGTAAGGAAAATAATGAATTTAATCCGTTTTGAAATAAAGCTCTAAAGTAACAAAATGTGGAAAAAGTGACTTTCCGGATGCGCTGTATGCTGAAATCTTCTCTTGTTTTGAAAGAAAGTAACCATCTTATCCACTTTCATTGCATTTTTGTCTCTCCCAACATTCACTCAACTTACTTGAAATCCTTGCGAACCTAATCCCAAAGAGAAGTTGGTCACATTGTCATAGCTTCAGACTCCACCTGTGAAAATAACATCCTGTAGGACAAAAATTGGAACGACCTGCCTATTCCTCTGAGTGCAACTGAAGGACACGGGTCACTTTCCCGATAGGAAATTGCATGTCTGAAGTTTTCCTGCTTGTGGTAAAAGAAGCGTTTTTACAGGCATTTGTTGTTGAATGAAGCGGAGTGCGTCAAAAAATATCACCTTGATATACTTGAAGATCTTCTTCTTCTTCTTTCGGCTGCTCCCATTAGGGGTCGCCACAGCGGATCATCTGTCTCCATACCACCCTGTCCTCTACATCTGCCTCTTTTACACCAATTACCTGCATGTCTTCCCTCACCACATCCATAAACCTCCTCCTTGGCCTTCCTCTTTTCCTCCTACCTGGTGGCTCCATCCTCAGCATTCTTCTACCAATATAATTCATGTCCCTCCTCTGCACATGTCCAAACCATCTCAATCTCGCCTCCCTCACCTTGTCACCAAAACATCCTACATGCGCTGTCCCTCTAATAAACTCATTTCTAATCTTATCCATCCTCGTCACTCCCAACGAAAACCTCAACATCTTCAGCTCTGCTACCTCCAGCTCCACCTCCTGTCTTTTACTCAATGCCACTGTCTCTAATCCATACAACATCGCAGGTCTCACCACAGACCTATAAACTTTCCCTTTCATTTTTGCAGATACCCTACTATCACAAATCACTCCTGTCACTCTTCTCCACCCACTCCACCCTGCCTGCACTCTTTTCTTCACTTCTCTAACACACTCACCATTACTTTGCACTGTTGACCCCAGGTACCTGAATTCCTCCACCTTCTCCAGCGCTTCTCCCTGCAACCGCACAACTCCACTGCCCTCCCTCTCATTCACACACATGTATTCTGTCTTACTCCTACTGAGTTTCATTCCCCTTCTCTCCAGCGCATATCTCCACCTCTCCAGGCTCTTCTCAACCTGCTCCCTACTCTCACAACAAATCACAATATCATCCGCAAACATCATAGTCCAGGGAGACTCCTGTCTGACCTCGTCCGTCAACCTGTCCATCACCACTGCAAACAGGAAAGGGCTCAGGGCCGATATACTTGAAGATATTTCTACATTTTATATGCATGTATGTGTAAGATCAGTGTTATCTGTCAGGGGGTGGGATATTGTATGCAGCAGATGAACAAACAGTTCACAAAAATAGTCTGTTGGAAGCAGGAAAATTTGGCAACAGTCAGGATCTGATTGACTTTGACAAGAGCCAACAGGTTGAATATGGTGCTAGTAGTATGTAGTCGTTAGGACCCAGCAAAAGTGGTCCAAAGAAAAGCAAAGTGACAGGGTCATGGGCACCAAAGTCTCACTGCTGCCTGTGGGTAGCAAAGGCTAGCTGTCAGGTCCAGTCCCACTGAAGAGCTTCTGTAGCACAAATTGCTGAAAAAGTTCATGCTGTGTCTGACAGAAAGATGGCAATACAAACAGTGTATTGAATAGCATTCATTGTGCCCATGCTGACACCATCAAAAGCTCCTATGATGGATATGTGAGAAGGTGTTATGGTCTAATGAATCTTATTTGTTTTTCTTACTTGGGGAAGACTTGGCACCAGAATGCGACACGCTGCTCTGGGCAGTGTTCTATTGGAAAATCATAGGTCCTGGCATTCATTTATATGTTACTTTGTACCACCTACGTAAACACTGTTATACAATGAGTATATGATCCCCAGATCCTAATCTGATCAAGAATCTGTGGGATGTTCTGGACAAATTAGTGCGATCTGTAGAGACACAACTTCTCAACGTATTTACAGGACTTCAATGATCTGCTGCTGATGACTTGGCGCCAGATTCCACAGATTCCACACATTCAGAAGTCTTGATGGGTCCAAGTTGTTTTGCAGTATATATATATATATATATATATATATATAAAAATGTAGGCTTAAATTTCTGTTTATTTCTTTATCTTTTTCTTTCTAAAAGTGAACTCGTTTATCAGATCTGCTTTATCGACTGAGAAATAGACTTTAGTTCTTCATCATGTAGGATGTTGTTCGAGAGCTGCAGCCCACTACGGTCAGAAGCAGTATCTCGGGGGTCCATGTGAAGTTTCACTTTCAGCACGCAGCCCACACTCGGCCCCTCTCTCTGACTTCACCTGCGTGGGGCATCAGATATTCACTGCAGCGTTGAGCACACAGAGCCACAGGGTAAAAATAGACTTTATGATGCAGAAAGATGCAGAGAGATGCAGAGAGCGGGAGGTCATATGCACTCACTTACACACAAAGCTTTCCCAACATTTCTAGTGTCTGCATCAGAGCCGCTTATATAAGTGTACATACATGGACTACTTCAGGATACTTTGTGTGTGCGTAATAAGATTCAATAATTCACAGTGCCACTGTGTGTAAATGAGTATGACCGAAGGGCACAGAATAAATTGGCCGAACCTTCTTTACAAGTTTTAACATTGACAAGTGGAACATTTAGAATGTTCTAGAACGCACGTAGTAGAGAAAATTGCTTTCTTTTATTAAAGCCTGGGCCACACTACAGGATTTATACCATCGTAATCCTGTTGAAAATGTCAGGCTCCATATATAATGTCAGATTTCACAGATTGTTTTTGGCTCTCGATCATCAGGACTTGGCCAGAATACAAAACAGAGACACCTGACTCTCAGAACCCACGAGTTCTCGCACTGAATTTCTCATCAGTAAGCATCACTTCAGCTATAAACAAATAGTTCAGCTCACCACAGTGCTGTGGAAGCCTTCAATCTGATTGGTCAGTGGCCAGAAGAAGCTAATACCTTAGCATTTCTTTAGAGTAGGACAAGCTTAATAATAAACAGATTTTTCTGAAAGATTTTTCTGAAAGGTGATGTATTTATCATAGACAAAGATATATATATTGGTGTTGATATGGGGAAGTTTGCAGTAAAATGTTTATTTGACATTTATGGAAGGAGTCTCCAGTGACAGCATTAATGCTCTAATTTCAGGAGAGAAATGAGAGCATTCCTGTGGTTTCCTGCTACCATATTTTTGGGGGGTTTTATTAAGAGAGACAGAAAGAAAGAGAGAAATAAGAGTGAATGTTGAGGAAACCACATCCGCACCATTGCATGTAACTAGAAATAAATTAAAAAAAATGATGTTATCATACTGTTTAATCAAATAAAAAGTAAATTAGCTTCAGAGTGATTACAGTAACTTTGCTTCATCACACCCAGACTGCAGTGTCTAGAGCATATACTGTTAGATTCATGATGCAGAGGTTTTTATTCAAATGTACTCAAGGCCAATCCTGCACTGTAAATGCACAAACATGCACAATGTCTAGAAAGAAGAGTGAAAGTGTGTGATTTTCGTGCCATCTTTCTTAGAGTCACGATGTACAGCATGTGCAACACAAAAAAGTGCCCAAGTAGGCAAAGAGCTATGAAAACCAAGCAGGTCAAAAGTGGATTATCAGTCTCTCTCTCTCTCTCTCTCTCTCTCTCTCTCTCTCTCTCTCTCTCTC